>PVJL010017804.1:0-17416 GCA_004026885.1 Lyroderma lyra
GGACATCTTTAGTACCATGTGTCTTGGAGAAGATCTGTTGGGGTCCAGGTATCTGGGGGACCTGTTTTCTTCTTGAACTTGGGGTTCCAGATCTTTCCATAGGTTTGGAAAGTTCTCATCTACGATTTGTTTGAGTATGCTCTCTGTAGATTCCTCTGCCCCCTCTTCTATTCCTATTATCCTGATGTTGTTTTGTCTCATGGAGTCAGATATATCTTGCAGAATTCTTTCAATCCTTTTGGTTCTATATTCCCTCTCCTCCTCTTTCTGAGCTGTTTCCATGTTCTGATCTTCAATATCACTAATTCTTTCCTCCATCTGGTTGGTCCTTTTTCCTATGGCAGTTATTTCATTTCTCACTTCTTTTATGGTATTATTTATTTCTCGTATTTCCGTCTCTATCTTTCTTATGTTTTGAATTTCTTTGTTAAATTGTTCTTTTTGTTCACAGAGTTCCTTTTTTATGTCGTTTATATCCTTTTTTATATTATTTATCTCAGCTATGGTGTTCTGCCAATAGGTTTTCATTTCTCTCACAGCCTTTAGAATGCATGCTTTAAATTCTCCGTCACTTAAATGAGACCTGTTCTGTTGTAACAAGCTGTCTTCTGGGTAAATTTCATGTTCTTTCTGAGGAGTTTTAGTTTTTAAGGAATTCATCCTGTCTGCTGGGTTCTTCCTCTTTGACATGAGGGCTTTATGTTCAGTGTCCAGATTATAGCTTTTGTGGTGTCTTGCTGTAGGGCAGACACTAGGTGGCACTGGGGGTCAAGTTTTGCGGGAAGGGGGCTGTTTGTTTCTTGTTTCTGATCTCCTACTGCGTTTGGAGGCTATGCACATATATCCTGGGGAGAGGCCAACAAAAGGCTTTCCAAAGGCAGCTCTGCCTTCTGCCCTTTGCTGGGGAAACTGTTTCAAGACTTGTTTCTGCTGGCTGGGGTGAATGCTATCAAATCAGTCTTTCTTCCCAGCCCTGATTCAGCACCTGGCTGTCTACAGGCTCACACTGCTTTCAGAACCCTGGGGTGCAGGAGGAAGTGCACGCTCCATAAGTCCAAAGCTGTGGGCCTGGCCTGAGACAGCAGGGTCGCCTTTGCAGTGTGCTGGGAACTGGAACTGCAGCCCTGTGTACGTCTTCAGGGGGCTTAGAGCTGGGGTGTCATCTTTGCAGTTTAGAGTCCTCGCTCAGCCCTTCTACTGCTCTAAAGTTCCAAAACCCGGCTCCGGCGTGGCCTCTCCCCTCCCCCAAACTGCACCGCTCCGATCCTGTTGCAGTCTCTGCTCCCTTCCCTCTCCCAACTCGACCCCTTCTCGCCAACCTTCAGGTGTTTACTTGCAATTTGTGGATTTCTCAACAGCCGTTTTGTCACTCAGGGTCCTCTTTCTTGGCTCCTGGACGGCCGTTCAATTGTGTTTTCTGGGAAAGGCTTTAGGGACCTCCTCTCCAGTCGCCATCTTGTCTTCTCTGAAGTGTATTTTTTATTTTCTACTTGAACTTACCTATAATACTTGATCTTTCTGTTGGGATTTTCTTCATTTGCAAAACATCTGCATAATTACACCACCTTACTATTACATCAGTATGCAGGAATTCTAAATTCTCTGGAAATAAGAGAATACCATCAACTCTAGAGCTCACTGTTTCCCAAAGGAAAATCGCGAGATGCTTCATGATTGGCCATAGACAGCAAAAAACTGACATTACTGTAGTAACCACCACCACCATTAAGGCAAATTTCCCTGAATGATGTCATTCTTTTCCAAAAAGCTAGGCTTTTAGCCTCAGAATTTTTTTCAAAATAGCACTCTGAGTAATCACTACCAAATTGGCAAGATGATTCTTTACAGAATATAGTCTAATGACCAGCAGCATTGCAGAAGAGCTTGTCAGAAATATAGAATCTCAGGTCCTGCACTAGATCTCCAAAAGGAGAATCTTTATTTAACAAGATCTTCAGGTGTTCATTAAAGTTTGAGAAGCACTTGCACAGGAAATATTTGTTCTATTCTCAAATACTTCCATTACTGGGCCCTCTGAGTTTTGTCTTTATCTGACTGGGGGCTATTTGCTTGGACAGGAGCTGGAAATAATTCCCAAGACCTCTATAGGATGTGCATTTAATTTTAAGATAGAAAAGAAAATAGTGAAGGTCACTTCTGAAACTCCTCAACTATCCTGAACTTTGTTGCCTATCGCTTTCTTTTCTATAGATGAAAGTACTACTTGAACTTAACACTGTTTTGGCTGCCTCCATTATGTATGGAAACCCTAATGGTTAAATCACAACATCTTTTATAAAATTGAATTCTGTGGCAAGATGAATTATGAAACTTAGCTTCAAATAGAATTAAAACAGAGGTGTTTTTTTTTTCAAACCATCAGTTTATTTATGCAGTGGCTTCAACCCTGAACAGTATCACCTTCAAAGTGAAAAGCAGTTCTGGTTTACAATTCCAGTTCCCATGAAGCAACACGAGGTTCTGGGATGCTCCAATTACTGATTTGTTTGTGTGATGTAAACTTACGTGTATACATATATGTTGGTAACAAATACATAATACGTACCCAACATCTTCCATTAACTTAAAAAGGCAAATGGGTTAACAGCCTTCAGAAAACCTTTTTATTTTTTGACCAAATTTTCAGTTCTTTCTAAAATTACTTGTCAAGTTCTATGGTGTATTTTTAGGTATTCTGGAATACACCATCAAAGATGACTTCACTTATTACAATGGATCTCTGTCTAAATGATTAGTCAGTAGGCAAAATTTGTTGAGTATAATTTTATTTGAAGTAGCATGGGTACAAATATTTATTTTTGCTGTAAAAAAAAGAAAAATCCTTTACATTTGAAATCATTCTTTTTGTCATTGCCCTCCATCCTGCCATATACCTATGGGTGTTGCGTTTTCCTAAATCATAGTACAGTATTATCCAACAGTCATGGTGGCAACATCAACAGTTGCAAACAGTTTTTAAAAAAGCTTCTGAAGAAAAGTGGTAATGTGAGCAGCAAGTACTGAGTGCATGTACCCTTTTTTACAACCTGATTTGACTTGGTTTGCTTTGAGCTATGAGAAAACTCTAGAAGCCTGTAGAGGGTGAGACAAAGGAATCTGCAGTATCCTTCCCCTGATATTCACCTTAGGATTATTAAATGTTTCTAATAGAAGAGAATTATTAATAGTACAGGTGTTTCCAAATTCTTCCTTTTCACATCTAGCAGGGGCAAAGGTACAAAGTCAAAACATCCCTTCAGCTGGCCATGTTATAAAGTTTAGGACATTTCAGCAGCAATATTCATGGCCAAATACTTCTCTGAACAATTCCTCCTTTCCCCCAATAGAATGTCATACCGTGAATAAGAAGCTTTAAAAACTTATTTTCAACTTTGTTTGATTTGGAGAATAAGAACTTTGCAACCCCATGTTTCATTAAAAATGGTTACATTGGAAAAGTAAATCGATTAAGGACTAAATTGTTCCACTGACACTCAAGAGAGGAAAATGTGGTTAACTGCGTAATCTTCAGGATGCTGTGCTCACCAAGAGTGTACAAGTAACCCCTGTATAACACAGTTGTTAGGTTCCTAAAATGCCATGTTATGCGAATCTGTGTTATAGGAAACAAAGAACTAGTACAAAAAAGGGGGTTAGGTTCCAAAAATTAAAAAAAAATACTATTGTATTTTTATAATTAAGAGAAATATCTTTATTAAAGCAATTTTCAGCTAAAGTATAACATAGTAATATGTATTAGATGTTTTCCTTATCATCACTACTAAGCTCCATTAACCAAGGGTATTGTCTTTTTGACAAGATATCTTCATCCTCTGAACTTTCTTCAGCATAATCTTGACTTCTATTTTGCACTTTTTGCAAAACAAAAAAACTTATTTTAAATTGCTTGCTTTTAGCTGAGAGATCTCTATTAATTTCATTATATAATTAGATATTTTTTACTCATAAAAGCTCTTATTACATGCATGTTGTTCGGGAATTTCTCTAATTCTCAAACCATGTTAGAGTGAACCCATGTTATAGAAGTGCTGTGTTATATGGGAGTTACCAGTTGTTGTTTTTTCCAAAGCATTTTCTGATTATAAAACAGTGTCAATAATCCACTCTCTTTTTTTTAAGGTTGAAAAGTAGAGAAACAAAGCCCAGTGTGCTAACAATTTGTCTCAGGTATTTTACCCAAGAACAAAATTCCTTAAAAAGTTACAAGGCAAATCCTCACGTTGGGGTTAGGGTGATTGATCTGGAGCCTTGATATTTTTAAGCCTATACATAGAGTTGGAGAGAAGCGTAGAGCAGAACCATTTTCAAACAATGCTCCTCTTAAAGTAACCCACAAATGTGTAAGCATCCCAGTGGTGGAAACCTTATCTTTGTTGTTTATTCCCTTATCCTCAGTACTTAACACAGTATCTGGAACTATATTCCATTCTCAACAAAGATCTAATGAATGAATCAATGTCCAAGGAAACAATTAGTAAATGGCTGGGTCCAAGCTGATGGTTTATAACAGGGATCAGCAAGCATTTTCTGTAAAGAGTCAAATAAATATTTTTGGCTTCACAGACTATATGGTCTCTGTCACAGTTACTCAACTCTGCCACTGTGGCAAAAAACATCCATAGACAATATGTAAATTAATATGCATGGAGTGTTCCAATAAAACTTAACTCACAAAAACAGCCATTCAACTGAATTTGGCCTATGGACCATCTTCAGCCAACAACTCCTGGTTTCTGGGATGCAATGTCCTGAGTCTTTAAGGTCAGTTATTCTATCCTTGACTTCATTTTATTTCCCTTGACCTTCATATATTATATATATTCACCCATAAATTTATTACTATTTGTTGAGTAAAGCACAGTCCTAGAGCTGTGGAGAATACCTATATAAAATATGCTTCCTAACCTCAAGGAACTTCCAATATAATAGCCCCTTTTCCAGACTTATTACTCATGTAAGTCATTTCTCACTCCAGAGTCAGGGTAACCGTCAGGGTTACACCAACTGGCAAATCTCCATTGATAAGACACTTTCAAGTATGAGGAAGTATTTTGCTCCTAAACTGTGTTAACATGTTTCATTCTTTCTTTTAATTTTTAAGTTAACTTTTTATTGCAACATAAAATTCATATAGAAGTACACTGCAATTGTATTAAGGTTTTGGAAGAATTTTCAGTCTGTAACCACCACCCAAATCAAGAAATATACATTACTGTCTTCCTCCATATCCTTTTGCAGACATTACATTTCACCCCCGACCAAGTTAACCGTTACCATGACTTTATAGATAGCCGATTTATGACATGCATCTTTTTGTTTCATTTTGTTTTGTTTTTGGGTAGCTCCCTGGCTGGGAATCGAACCCGGGCCGTGGTGTTGAGAGCACCGAAGCCTAGCCGCTACACCACCAGGGAACTCCCTGACATGCATCTTTTCAGATGCTACTACAGAATGCAGGAATTACAGAATTTTCCTTTGGAGATATAACCCCTTTCCTATTTTAGTCTATTTATTTCACCTGAGAATGACTCCCTTCTCATGGAACCTGGGTAGATTTTGCAACATAGACTAAAGCAATTTGAAGCTCACTGACTGAGGACACAGCCAGAGACAAGAATCTCTGAATCCCGCTGTGCTTTCACTTTACTTCGGTAGTGCTCAGTTTAATGAGTCCATAAACACCCTCCTCCTCCTTTTTTGTGGTGTAAGTTAGTTTTGATTGAGAACAAAGGTCCTGAGACAAAGGATCAGGCTGGACTTTTTCTTACTATGGTGTAATTTGAAAAAAATATTGAACATCAATATGATTTGTAAGAGTAAAAATAAAAGATGGTAGTGGGAGGAAGATGAGCTGGGAAAGAAGAAGACAAAGCAAAACAAAACAGTTGTCATCAGAAAGGTTGGAAAAGAGCCAGAAAATTGCAAAGACAGAGATGCTGATGGAGCAAATTCAAGTCTTCTTCAAGGATGATAAATGCTTCAAAGAGGTGAAATCTGAGGGCCGTCCAGAAAGTATCCAGCCACGTGATGTGAAATCTAGAGGCATTTATGGCTGCGTTTTTTTGAGAGCTCTCGTACACCACAGTATTATCCATTCAAAAATATCTATTAGCACTAACGTATGCCAGACACTCTAATAAGTGCTGGAGCTACACCAATGAATTGGGGGCTGTTTGGGGGCTTGTGTTTCAGTCATGTCAGAAAACTCCTCAGATTTGTTTTCATGAAACAGTCTCGGAGACGCAATTGTATTAAGTAAAACATATTTCCACGAACATCAGGACTGAGGGATGGCAAGGAGACAGCGAGGTGCACGGCTTGTTGCCTGGGGTTACCATACAGCTCACGGATCGCCCTGTCACCATTCTCGATGCCAGTGGGTCCTATTTGTACTCGTTTCCTTTAAAGTGACACCATGGATGTGTAAATATTTATTAGCTTGGTGGTTTGTCTGTAAAAGTGCTTAATGGCAATGGAGCCCCTCAGCATGGTGACTTATTTAGTAGCATTGTGTGGGAATGTCCCGAGTGTCTCGCCAGGGCTCACTGCAATTAGCACAGAGGCTGGGATGGTGCTCCCACCCTGCTTTATGTGAGTAGCACTGTGGACACAAACGATGCTCTCAAGGTTGGGCTTTTACAATAGGCTCAAATGTGATAAAAGCGAAGGAATTGACTCTCATAATGGTCAGTCTCTTCTCAGATTTCCACAAGGCTGGGGAAGGCATTTGATGAGCTGTGAGGGTTGGAGGTGAGGGGGGAGTGAGAGCACACACATGTTTCTATTGTTCTTCCAAGGACATTGGGAGCGCTGTTACTGACAATAGCCAAGCAATTCAATCTTAACTTATCCTAACCATCTTAGCAGCATTTTAGTTTTCTACTTGTCCAGGGGCGTCTTGTTGCTTTACTGACAGCCTAAATTTCTGAAGTATATTCTTAAGCATCTAGCCAAAGCCAGGTGAATTGATTTTGTCATTCATAGCACATTCATGCCCCAGTTCAAACACATGTTTTCGATAGCATAAGGACACAGAAAAGCCTCTGTTGTATTTTGTGAGTGGTGACTGTGTTATTGAAATAGATCATTAAATACTCATTCAGATGAATTGTCAATATCTAAGGAAGCAAGGTACAATACAGATACATTAAAACTCGGTTAAACTTGAGTACTCATTGACGATTCAGAAGTTACTAAAAAATCTGAACTTACTGAAGGATGAAGACTCTTCATTTTAAACTTCATTTAACTTGTACTTTGTACATGAGCAATTGTTTTCTATGTGAAGTTCCTAATACTTGCTATAATCTTGAAATTTGCTGCATAATGAAGACAATATTCCACAATATCCAGGAACTTTTGGGAGTACTCTATCCATAGAAGACAAAAGAAAAGACATGTAAATAATGTTCTGGTCCCCTTATTGGCTTGTCTCTTATTGTCTTATTGTACACTACACAGATTTTGCATATATAGATTATGATTCATTATTTTTTGTTTGTTGTTATGGAAATAGACTGGATTAAACTATCCTTTATGTATAAGTAATATATAAGGGTTGTTCAGAAAGTATCCAGCCACGTAACATGAAAATTAGAGATATTTATGTATGGATCGTGTTGCAGACAGCCCTCGTACATGGGGTTGGAATCCAGGCTTGAGTGCTGATTCTGTGACAGTGATCTGTTTGGAGGCCTAGTAGGCAGCTTAACATTAGTCTATTGGTATGAGAAACCTAGGAGTTCCTTGAAGGAACTTTCTGCAGAAGAAAGAAGCCTCAGCAGAGGGGACACTGAGTCTACAGTGAACACTGAGCATGATGACTGCCACTTTCTTTCTTACTCAAAAGTCCCACAAAGTCCTAGGCAAAAACAGACATTGAACAAATGAAAACAGCTGCTTTCATTCAAATCTTCATGACTTATCAAGAATGCAAGGCAGCCCTCTTTTTTCGGTATTGAAAGGGAAAAGAGGATTCACCACACTGTAGGCTCTGTTTTTACATTTTCTGAGCACCAGAGACAAAAGTGGTGCTCAATACCCAGTGTGTCAGACCCCGCGCCAATGGCATGGAGAGGGTTGCAGTGAAGCACCATCAGATCATGGTGGCTTTCAAATCACAAAGCAATCTGACACCAAAGATAAAGGACAGTGTTGGTTACAAAAGGCCCTGATTTGACTCATCAGGTAGTGAGTTTAGGAGGAAGCGTTGATGACTCTCAGAAATAATAGGCTTAGGACACTTAGCAGAGGCCTTCTTATCTCAAAACAGAAGACAAGGGTGAACCAAAAAAATCTTATTTTGTTGGCAAACTCTTTTGATTTTCTGTATCTCAGAGCCTCCACAACTTTATCCAAATTACCCCCCATAACCTTCATCTATAAAGCCAAAATATCAGAGAGAGGAGTAATATGATTTCTTAAGTACTCAATTTTTAAAGAAAATACAAGGCCATCTCTTTTTAACGATTTGCAATTAAAATTATTCAGGTAATTAGGTTTAATGAGTAATATCTCTCTTCATTTCAAGACCTCTTGAATACACGAGAAAGGAAATATTCTTATGGAAGATAAATATACTTATGTCTGTGTATGTGTGCACACCCTTCTCCTACCCACCTGGTTCTTTGTGTTCCACTTCTACAAGGAAAAAGAAATTCTATTATTGGAAGAGAATGAGTCAGAGCCCCTTGGGTAGGGAGATAGAGGTGCAGTGAAAGGGGCTGTCACCTAGTAGATCAGATGGCTGCCAGTTCTATGTTGATGAGATTGCTTTCCCTCATGTGGCTGTTACACAAGCCTTTTTACCAATTAATCTCTATACTCTGTGCCTTAAAAATCACTGTCAGATCTCACAAAGCGTCGCTAGATTGTGGAACCAGATTTGCTTTGGCTCCCCTGTGAGTATCCTCAGCCCCTGCCTTTTCCAGATTGCCCCTTTCTTTCACCACCACTTCAGGACACTAGGATCCAGCAGCCTACCCGACACTCATTTCCCCTAAGAAACCACATAAAAAGAGGAGAGAAAAGGCATGGAAGGCATGCATGTTCTGGTCTCCCAGGTCCCACCAAATGACTTCATGTAGCCTTTTGCACGTGTTTTCAGGCCCACACTGATCTTTCCAGGACTTGCAGCTCTAAACCAGTGCCTCTGGCCAGTGGATCCTGCAAAGTTCTTTTTAAGTGCATGCACACTCCTGTTCCCAGTGCAGAAAAAGCCCTTCTAATGGAACCTGATGTGTTCCTTTCCAAAACTTTGAGACCCAGATGTTCTCACAGGCCACGAGCTATTCTTGAATTCAAAAGAGAGATGGAGCTTTTACGAAGCTGCGTGGTGGCAGGTATCCAACACAACGCGTGTGGTGAGGTTCAAAATGTTGTGATTTATAAAATGTCCCCAATAAAATTAAAAATATGAAACCATAAATTTGTTTCTTATTTATCCTACAATGAAAGAAAGGCACCATGATGCATTTCTGGGAATACTTAATTTTATGCCTGTGATCAGAATCATTTAAATGCTTGCTAGCATTTTTTCAGAAGCCTTTCCTCCCTTAAAAGAGATAAAACATTTCTCCTTCCCTGATTGTCACAAACAAAAAGTAATGAATGTTTTCTTATATTAGAAGCCTGGAGGGCATGTGACTACATGGCATATATTGTTTGGAAATTTTGAAAGCTGAACTTCTTTTATTTATCCTTTCCAAGAAAAGATAAAAGTGGATCACATTAAAATTAATATTAGAGTTGGGAGAA
This sequence comes from Lyroderma lyra, assembly GCA_004026885.1. NCBI lineage: Eukaryota > Metazoa > Chordata > Mammalia > Chiroptera > Megadermatidae > Lyroderma > Lyroderma lyra. The sequence continues at coordinate 9,778 of PVJL010017804.1, forward strand.
AAGGGCAAAGAAAATTCCAATTGGCCTTTCTCCAAGCTTTTATGCACAAATTACTAGATATGTTTTTAAAAGAATATGTATGTGTCTATTCATAGTACTGTAAACATGATTTAGTAACTCTTTTTATATATCTAAAAGCAACTAGCTTTCCTTGGGCTTTCCAACTATGATAACATGAACTTGGTAGAGAGAGAATTTGGGTCAGGGCAAAGGCAGAACCTAGAATTCCATTGATACCCCACTGGGTCTTTTCTGTGAGCAACTCAATGTCCTAGAGAAGAACCCTAACTATAAAAGAGAATGACAAACCATTGAGCAATGAAATGTTAACTTACCATCAGGCAAAAGTAAACGGGAACTTTGGAAATTTTAGGAAAGAAGATTATATCAGCAGGGCATTCTTGTAGGCTTTTTAGCCAGTTCACTATCAGAGCTTGGTATTTTAATTGTAAGTATGATACCTTCAGTTTTGTTGGATACACAGAGTGTCCTGCACTTTTTTGGTATGTGGAGCAATTTGGAGATAAAAAAATAAAATCTAATTAATGCTGATTCTTAGGATAGATAAGAGACCATTTATATTTATGGTGAAAGATGTTATAACAGAAGATTGACCTAGAGTAGTCATTCTCAGCTGGAGAGATTTTTTCCCATAGAGGACATATGGAATTGTCTGGAGACATTTTTGATTGTCACAATTTGGGACTGCCACTAGCATCCAATGAGTGGAGAATGGGAAATATGGTAGCCTTCATACAATATACATAGGATAGCCCCCTCACAATAAAGAATCTGACCCAAAAGGTCAATATTGCCACTGTTGAGAAACACTGGTATAGGGGGACAAAAATATTCATTATAACAACAGTGTCAGGCTTTTTCTTTTGCAAGGTGCAGGGTCAAAGTCATGTTGAGTAGTCCTTTCCTCAAATAATGGGTGATGACCACCAAGACAAATAGATGAATCTCAACTTGGTAGGTGTGCATGCCCCCTCTTAGGTAAGCAGGAGGAAATCAGCTACAGCTCAACACGATGGAAAGACTAAACTGCATCAGAGTGCCCACTATTGCGATCGCTCCTGGGACAAGAACCCACCCATTACCATCGGGAATCAGCAGGGTCCAAGCCAGAGTGTTTTCAGGCACATGTGTGGGTCTTAAATGTCTTACATTGATCCATCAATAATGAATTGATTGAACTCAACATATCAATTATAGCAGGGATGTTAGAAAAGTTTTCTTACTGTTCTTTAACCATTTTCCACCTAAGATATTTTTCTTTTGAACAGATGCTATACATTTGGCCTTCAAACCACACATAATAACATTTAGTACATTCAGAGCAAGTTAAAAATTATTTCAAAGTGTTTCAAAGGAGATGTGTATTAAACAGCATCAGCTATTAAGTAATCCAGAAAAAAGGAAATGCTACGAAAAAAAAAATCTGCAAATTAGAGGAAAAGAAAACACTGATAGAGGTCATTTTTGGAAATTCATAGAACCAGAAGCTGGACAGAGCATTTAGCCCATCCTCGTGTCTTTAGGCAAGACTGTCCTAAATTGTCTGTACGAATTGTTTAACTTTTCTAGGCAACCTACTTCAATGGACATCATTTGGCACAAATTCCAGAAAAGTAACTGTTTATACTACTCACCATGGGTCACATACTTGCCACATTTAGCATTCTAAACCATTTTACAAATGAGACCTGCAGACCATGTATAACAAAAATAGCAAAAATAGGCCACTCAGTTTAGGATTTTTTTGCACACATAGAACAATGGCTTGGTCATGGAAATGGTCACAGTTGCAGATGACTGTGTGGGTACAGAACTTATTTGCATCATTAGCCTTTAGGGCATGTAGGTCAGAATTCCTCAAAAATCATCCAAGTTCTCAAAAATAAAATGTCTCACTACTCTCTATTTTTGATGGCATTTAATTTATTATCCAGACAACTTAATATCTTTATCTTTAACAGACTTGTTTTTAAATATGTTGATACTTTAGTGCTGAATGGTTTTAGTAACCTTGACATGTCTCTAAACCATGAACAATTATATCATTTCCAAATATATGCGCTATCTTCAGATAAGAATTGTACATTTGGGTATGGTGCTCAATAGGAGGGCAATAGAAACATGACAGAAAAATTAGGTAGGTTACGTTTACAAAATAATTTTATTAGGAATATAAAACTGAAAGCAAAGAAAAAAAGAAATGAACAAACAAATAACCCATGGACACAATCAATAGTTTAATATTTATTTGGGGACGAGTGGGTTAGGGAGGGGAGAAAGGGGAGGGGGTGGGAGAGGAGGGGGGAAGCTAAATATAAGGTGATGGAAAGAGAACTCACATTAGGTGGTGAACTTATTATACGTCAAGTTGACAATGCACTGTAGAATCGTATGCCTGAAACCTATGTAATCCTTGCTAACAGATGTCACCCCAATAAGTCTAACAATAAAAATGAATTAAAAAATAATAATTTTATTAGTTTAATAAAAGAAAGTTTAAATGTAATTATTGAGCCAATCCTATTTTTTCCTGTATTTTCTTAAATTCTCTTTTATATTCATTTAAAAATGAATTTCATGTTTTCTGAACAAAACTTCATTGCTTTTAAAGTTCAAAATTAAGCTCTTGTTATATCTGTATTTATGAAGGGTTTATTTTGGGATCATCTGATCATTGGTGATAAGGATCATAGGAAGCTCAGAAAGGGGAGATAAAAGAGAATAGAACTGCAGGCATTTTGAGTTGGTGGATGCTAACTTCAAATCCACCTTAACACTGCCCAGAGGTAATGGGAATAGTTGCAAGTCTCAATTAATTTTCAGGGTTACATTTTAAAAACAGAATTTGGATCATGCTGAAGAACTAATGGAGGACATGGGTGTGTAGACCGATTTGGTTTCAAGAAAAAGTCCATATTTGTTTCGTTTTCTGGTTCAAATTATCTTTATCTCATTTATATTTGAATATGAACAAGTCCACATTTTATCTGTCCATTTACTAATCAGATATCACCACCTCAAGCAAGAAATATAAAAAACTTAATACAACAAAAACATTTGATAGATTGAAAATGTTCCAAAAATTAGTTAACTGTTTTAACATTCACTTCCCTCAGTTCCATGTGGATGTGCCTTAATGGCAATGACAGATGACAAAATTGTGTCTGTCCACCACTTAAGATTAAGTTCTTATTGCTTCTCCCCAAAGTGTTTAATAGAGACAAACACATTAATACATGAGGGTTGGCTCAACCTTTGAGTGATCTCACATCGCGTTTGTATTGAACCCAAAGATAGATTTTAGCATCAATCAACAACTAATAGAGGTAATTTCTTTATTTTATAGTAATCTGAAGTATAATCCCAATTATGTTTTGTTTTTGATTTTTGAAAAGCTAATGCTATCACGCAACAAATAAATGTGACTTCTAGATTCCTAAACCAAGCTTTCCCCGGGCCTTTCAGAGCATCTCCCTTGAGCCCTCAGTGTTGATTCTTTGTTACCCTCTCATGAACCCAAAGTCAGTTGAGGCACACAACAGCTAAGGAGAGGAAGCTAAGAACATAGAGCCCAAAATAAATTAAAGTAAAAACTATTATCGCAAGTGGAATTTTCCAGTACCTGCAAGAAAGATCCACTGTCTTTTTGATTATGAATAAGCTTACCTTCGACTGTTGGAAATAGTAAAATAAAGTAACTTTATAGGAATATTCATGCAGAGTAACTCAAAGTAAAATGTGATTAATATTCATTTTCTGACCTTCTGTAGGCTTAACCCTCAGCAAAGTTATCTATAGATTAAACACATGATTAAGGAGTAGTGTGTGTGTGTGTGTGTGTGTGTGTGTGTGTGTGTGTGAGTGTTTGGTTAGTAGTACTGCTTCCTCCTTAGCCTTCTTGGCCCCTGACTACCCCGACACCTGCCCCTCTATCCACCCCCACACCTGACCTTATTCCTTCCTTTTCCCCTCCCCCTTTTTTCCCTCCTCTTCTTCCAACTTACTTCTTTCCATCTTGTTTTCAAGTCCTAAAACATCGACTCTGCAGGATTGGGTGAAATTGAGTTTATAATTATACTTAATTAATATTGATAGTCACTAGTAAATTAGATATGTGAGGTCCTTAAATTAATGTGAGACTGCTTGTATCAGGAAAATTAGTAACTGCTAACTTTCTCATTTATCTAGAGTTTCCTAAGATTGTACCACTTAAATGGATTCACAATTGTGCTTTAGTCTTTACTTTCTCATATAGTATCAGGGAGTGCAATGTTTTAATATTTCCTTCCTTTTGCTTTGCTGATAAAGAGTTTTCCATGTGAAAATAGCTTTTCCTACCTAGAGGCATGAAGATTACTTCTTAATGTTCACGACTGTGATATTTCTGCTTTTAAAAGGAGAACGAACATGAATATTTATTGTACACTTAGTGTGAGCTAGAAATGGGTGATCTGCATATACTATTTTATTTCCCCCTTGTAACAACTCTCTGAGGTTGGTATTATTATTTTGAAGATGAGTAGACTGAAGATGAAAGAGAAGACCCATGCCTTTTGGTGCATGCCTTTTCCTATCTTTGATTTCCTGTATAACTTCAGACTACTAACTTAGCCTTTCTTTGCTTTTGTTAATTATTTGCACGATACATGCAATAATGCCCTTATGCGTTGCTATAGGGCTTAATTAATTGATATTTATAACATCTTTGAAAAGGTACCCTGAAAACTACTAAGTGAATTGGTGATACTACCTTTATGGCCTGTTTCAGTGTTCTGCGCTTGACTGCTAGATCTGAGAATCTGAACCAAAGTGCACACGGAGCATGTGAAATAAGTCCTTAGTCTCTGAAAACACAAATCATCCACTGCCCCTACTTCCTGATTCTATTTCTGCTTCTAGTGGCTCAGGCTTTTGCCTGATCCTCACACAATCATATGTATGTATACAGAGAATATGCAGAAACTCTCCTTAGCCAACTGACAATTGCTGTTGCCTCTAAAAACCCTGACATCTCATCCTTCTAGTTGTGTGAAGCAGGGAATTGTGAGCCAAGACCATGAGTCATAGTTTGAACTCCAAGTGTGAATGACCCAATCTTTGCTTAGTAGTTGGGACTGTACCTGTATGCATAAGCCTATCTGGAAAGAAAAAAATAACATTAAGACACATAAACATCATTTTGAAAATGTCATTTAGTAACTGGTTACTAAATAGTTATCTGACTTAAGGTTATTTAAATTTGTTGTTTGTTAAAGAGTGCTAATTATGGCAAAATGCAGTTATTTTAAATAACAAAAAAAATTTATTTTAACTGATGCATTTCATTGTCTCTAAAAAATAAAATAAAGGTCGGCCATCCTTTTTTTTCTGACATCTCTCATATATTCTCCATGATTGCCTAAAATGCTTTCTTGTTTAGGAAATTGCTCTATATCACTCTAGCTTGTAATAAATTTTTCTCTCTTGAATATATGATACCTTTTCTACATCATTTATTTGTAATTAATTATATGCTGCTCTGTGGCATCTCCAGTTGTTTTCTTTTACAGTTTTTTAAGATGTCTGTATCTTCTTTTTTCAATTACATTCTACAGCCCTGGTGGGTAGTAAGACAGGGTGTGCATCTTTGTACCCTCTGAATTAGATATCGGATATAATATTAGATAATTGGAAATAGGTCTCAATGGAAATTTATTCTTTTTTTTTTTCAAAACTGTTTGGGAGAAGAGCTACAGACTTTATATCCAAGAGACTATTTGACATTGTTGCTGAATATTATGGCAAGAATGCTATACCCTTTCCTTTTCCTCTTGGGCCCAGAGCTAGACTACATTTTCTAGCCTCTCTTGCAATTAGACTAGGTCATGTAATTGAGGTTGGCCCAATGCAATATGGTAGACATGATGGCACTGCCTGAATGGGTCTATAAATATATGGTGCACAAATTTCCCTGCTTGCTCCTGTTGTCTTTATTTATTAGCAGGCTTAATGGAAAACACCCTAAGGACCCAGAGAAAGGCAGGGCAGCACAACAGAAAGATGGATTCTCCAAGTCACCACTTAGAGAATAGTTTCCTAGGAGAATTATGTAGCCAAGAAGACCCATGTTAGCCTGTTGCATGAGTGAGAAATAAACTTTTCTTTTGATAAATTATGAAATTTGAGGATTATGTGCTACAAAAGTCTCAACTGACTTGTAAAAATAGCTCATAATTATCAGATTCCTAATATATTAAAAACAGGACCCTTGTTTTCTTTCTCCTTCATTCCTCAAGTCTTACACCACCTTTTTTTCCCCAAAACACATCAGATCTGTCCATTTATCTTCATTTTTCTGCATCATTTCCTTGATCTTTCACCAAGTTCTCATTATTTCTCACTCAGACTCTGTGATTCCCTCTAAACAGCTGTTGCTGCTTCTGTTCTTCCCTTTTTTCCTACTTTAATCCATGGAAACCCAGCTAATCTTTTTGGAACACAGTTTGAACCAAGCCACTGCCTTACTTTAAATCCTTCAATGGCCAAGAATGAAATCCAACTCCTCACCTTGGTTTGTGAGATCCTGAACATTCTGGCCCCTGCTTAGATCACCAAGTGCATCTCAGGCCACTTTCCAATTACCTACAAAGTCTGGGCACCAGTTGGAATGTTTTCAGTTTCTCTAGCAAACTAAAATTTTATATCTTTTGGTATCTTCATCTATGCAGATTACCTTGCTTTCAAGGTATTTCTCCTTGCCCTTTGCATGTCAGTTTATTTGTACTGCTCAAATATTCTTTCTTTTTTTTTTTTTTAATTTTTTGTAAAGGGGAAATATTCCTTCTTTAGAGTGGTTTGCTCTGATCACCATATCTAAGAAAATTATCTACTATGTGGTGTCCTTTGTGGCAGTATCTTGCTCTTTTCCACATCAATTACCAGAATTTTTATTTATATATTCATGCAGCAGATATGGACCTCAGGCCACAAGTTTTAGAACTGAAAGAAGTATAGCTCTATTTTACATAAATGGATGTAGTTTTTTCTTTCATTCTATGTCAAAATCCTATTACATTTGTATATTGATTAGGATGTAGGTTCCAGATATTGTAACAAAAAAACAAAAACAAATTAAATGGTGGCTAAAATATCTTCATTAAACTTAGCGGGTCTTGTATACTAGAAAACCTTTAACAGTTTGAAGGTAAGCAGTCCAAGGCTGATAAGGCAGTTTTGAAAGGTCAAGGAGCCAAGTTCTTTACATATTGTCACTACCATCTTCAATATGAGTTTCCATACATGATTCCAAGTTCCAAGATTAATGGTAATTTGTGTGGTAGGTAAGAACAGTGTATGGTTGAGGTAAGAGCAGGTGGAAACAGCTCTGGAGTACCAATTCTTATGGCCAGTGAATGTTCTTACATGAGCAAGATCTTTGAAGGTGTCTAGAGGATGTGAGATTTTAAGAGCAGATAGACATTTTGGTAAAAGGTGTGGAAGAAGGTGAAGAAAAGGACAAGCTAAGTATAATGGCAATTTGAAAACCCATACTTTGTTTTTCTCCCTCTTGATTTGGATGTATAGTAAAAATACTAAAAATGCTAGTAAAAAGTACAGGATTACAACACAGATGAAATTA
>PVJL010017805.1:0-17417 GCA_004026885.1 Lyroderma lyra
CAGGGGAGGGGGCAGGGGGGAAGGAGGCTCTCACGTTGTCCTGGGGGCGTGGACAAGAGCTGGGGCAGTGGAGGTGGGAGGGAGCGGGGGCTGGGATCGATTTTGGAAGTAGAGGTGATGGGATTGGGGGACATCCAGGGTCATCATGGGGTCCCAGCTGTGGGGACTCAGGCCCGAGAGGCAGCTGTTTTCTTTCCCATTTTGCCCCGGGTTGGCCCTGCCCGAGCTGCCCACGCTCTGAGCCCTGCTCCCGGTGGGTCCGCCATGTGTCCCACAGGTGGCCCCGAGTGTAGGCAGATGCCACCTGCTCCGGTACGTTTCCCCTCCGCTTCCCCTGCGCGGCCTTTCCCCTCTCCCTGCCTTCTGGAGCGGACACCTGCGGGAGGAGCTAGTCACCATCCCCCTTCTGGCTCCTCCCTGAGGATTGCTGAGGCTCCTGCGTCTGTCCCAAGGTACCCCCCATTCACACAAATAAAGAGATGACCAAGACTCGGCTGATGTTTTATCACTGGCAAAGGGACTTTGTATACTTTGTCTCCTTTGAGCCTCAGAAATCATAATGATGGCTAATATTTATTGAATATCATATTTTGTCCGTGTATAAGATGCCCCCATGCATAAGATGAACCCTACTTTTCTAACCCTACATTAAGAAATCAGTATCAACCGGTTACTCCTGTGTATAAGACAACCCCCAATTTTTGGTCTAACAATTTTAGACAAAAGTATCATCTTATACACAGAAAAATACGGTGCTTATGAGGCATGGGCACCAAGCTAAGTGCTTTATTTACTACTGTGGGCTGAGTTGTGTTTACACACACACACACACACACAAATGAGAGATATATTGAAGTCCCAACCCCTAGTACCTGTGACTGTGACCTTATTTGGAAATAGAGTCTTTACAGATACAATCAAGGTAAGTGGGGTCATTGGGAAAGGTCCTAATGCAATGTGACCAGGGACCTTGTAAGAATAGAGGGGACACAGAGACAGACACGCATGGAAAAGTCCATGTGACAATGGAGACAGAGATGAAGTGATGCGCCAACCAACCACGAAATGCCCAGACGTGAAATGCTTGGGGACAAGGCCACGCGAGGACCAGGGGGAAGAACTAGGACCAGTTTCTCTGGGACCGGCGGATTTCTGACTCCCTCTACTACACGAGCTTGCCTCTTCCACATTCTTAGACATAAACGCTTCACCTCGGAGCAGTGATTACAGTTTATAAAGAGTCTTCAGCTCTCTTAGGGGTTCACTGCTCCCAGCGTCTGTGGGGTAGGCCTGAAGACCCTCACTTCACAAATGATGAAACTGAGTCTCAGAGACGCCAAGGGTACTGGCTGGCCATGTGAGTCTCTACTGTGCCCTTCCTGGTCCCTCTGGCCCCTCTCCAAGGCTACCCCCCTCCCATTTGTGCCACCAGATTCTTAAAGACATGTAGGACCTATCCAGGCCTTAGAGCCAGACAAGCAAAACTAGAAGGGACTTGTGGGCTCACAGAGTCCGAAGTGCTCCTTAGCGGAGGCCCAGAGAGGGAGGGGAGCCCGCGCCCCCTACGACAAAGCCTAACATTGCACCTGCTGCCGGTCAAGGACCAACCTTTCCAGGGCCCAGCCCCGCTCTCCCAAAGCAGGGCCCAGGGGGCTGGGTTTGGAGCTCAGAGACAACTGGGAACTGGCACGCCGCCTGAGCAGAAAAACCTAGAAATTCCTCCGCGTGATCCTCGGAGCCCTGCACGGTCTGGCCCCTCACCTCTTCGGTCCCGCCCCTCGCCACACCCCTCCTCTCACAGCGTGCTCCACGCACAACTTACAACCCCTGCAGTGAGACCAGCTCCCCACCGCCTAGAATGCCCGACCCCCTTCCTCCTAGTCAGCCCCCGCCACGTCTACAGGTGTGTTTTGACTACCTACTGCGTTCCAGTCCCCATACTAAGCCCTCTTCACACACTGTCTCATTGCATCTTTTATGGTGACCCCGGTGGGGAAGCACACAGAGCCCCATTTCCCAGGCACGGAAACTGAGGTTCAGAGGGTAAGGCCCACGGCCCAGGCTGCCCAGTGAGAAAAGAGCAGAGCTGTCATTTGAGCACACTCCCCTCCCGCACCCACCCTACCCCACCACCCCACCCCACCCCACCCCCTACTTCCACCCCAACCCCGGAGCTCTGCTGCTCCTATTTCAAGGCTGTCGTCTGTGGCAGTCAGTTCCCACCCAGTCCTGGTGAAGGTCATAGCACAGGGATCGGCCCAGGTGTGCTGGCCTGCAGGGCTCTGCTCGGTGCCGCCTCAGACACGCCCCTTGCTCCAGACTGTCCCCAACTCTGCCTTCTGCCCTGGAGCAGCCCGGCACGGTGCAGGTGCTGGGGGACCATCACCAGTGATCGGAAGGCCCGGGTTCCGTATTAACAGAATTCCAGAATTTTGAAAAATACAAAATTTGAATCATTAACATCTTGAGACAGGCCCGGAGGGTTATATACTGAATTTTAAACATTGGAATGAACCGAGATGGTTGCCCCAGAGGCGTGCCGGCCACACCCCGCCCTCGTGCAGAACACCTTCCAGGTATCCCATTGTCATTCAACTTCCCGTTTTCCTGAGTTCCTGAGGAGATGGAGCCCTTTCCTTATGCTAATAATTCAGTGACACTAATAACAGCCATCTCCTTGTCCTGCAGAATCCATTTGAACTCCAAGACTATTTCCCAAAGTCCTAATGGAGCCATCCGAGCACAGATGGGAGCCTGGAGGGAGTCGTCAAGGCAGACAGAAGGAAGTCAGAGCAAGGGATGAGGAAGAGGGCGAAGAAAGGCAGAGGGGCGTGCCAAGTTCAACTCCAGCCCAGGCAACTTGACCTCTCCTGTTCCTGCAGCCAGTCCTTCTGCGACCCCAGCCCTCCCCCACCACCAGGGCCCTGTAATTGCCCAGGTTGTTCCCCACCCAGGAGAAGGCCACGAAAACCCAGCTGTGCCAGCTACCAGGCTCTGCGCCCTCCCACGTGGCCTGGGGAGAGCCTCTTCCTGACTGTCACAGGCCCTGCTTGGGCCGGGAGCAGGGAGGATGCAGCCAAAGACCCTACCCAAAGGATCTGGCCCAAAAGGATGACATTGAACCTCCCCCCCCCCCCCCCCCACACACACACACACACACACAGAAGCTTTCAAGGAGCTTAGAGGGAGAAGGAGGCCTCGCGGCCTAAGCAGGCTGACTGGGAGATGTGTGTGGTCCACAGGATTCCCGGATGTGCCAACCATATTACGGCCTTCACCAGCCTCCAGGGGCCAGGCCCGGAGGTGGCAGCGGGGGCTGAGCAGTCAGATGCCCGCGGGGGCTCGGCGCCGCCCCGGTTTGTTTCCCATTAGCCCCGTGATGGAAGAGGCTGTGCATAATCGGTGCATGACCAGGAGACAACTCCCTTGTGTTCCCCGGGGCCCCGTGGAGACCTCGCGGTGGCCCTCCGCCTCGCTCTGGCACTGCTCCAGCTGGTCAACCTGACATTTCTGTCGCAGCCCCTAAATTAGGAAGTAACATATTCCCTGGCTTTGGGGGTTGGCAGCGATGGACTCATCAGAGGGCCATCCTCCCTGTTTGCTCCCAGAAAAAGCGAGTCTGTTCGCAAACAGAAGGCGTCGGAGAGGCCGGGAGGCAGCCAGCGGGCGCAGAGGCCGGCCAGCGGCCCAGCCGCGGGCATCCAGGGCGGCCTCACCTCCCGCAGGTCCAGCTTCCCACTTCCTGCCGCCACCGCCAGCCCGGCTGCCTCTTAGCCCAGCTCTGCCAGTGGTCCCCACGGTCCCCCTCAGCCAACCTTTCTGTACTCCCCAGGGGGCGGTCCAATTGGAAAAGTCTGGGTTTGGGAGACACGCGCATCCCAATTTGAATCCAGGTGACTTCACCTCCCCTCGCCTCAGGCCCGTCATCTGTAAAATGGGCATGCCATACCTTCCTCCCTGGTTTGTGGTAAAGACCAATTAAGTCTCCCAGAAGGTCTGTCACAGAGTTGGTGTCCAACCAAAGTCAGCTTGGCAGTGCCCTCTCTTCATGCCCAGCTCCGGCCCTGGCTCCTGCCCCTGCGTCAGACGTCATGACCAGTCTTGCACGAGGTCAAGCAAAGAATCTGGGAAACGTCCTGAGGGAAGGCCTACCGGACTCTTAACTTTTGTCCCCAAGGCAGTTCTTGTGCAATTCCACCCATGGCCAAAAATAAAAATCATCCATGACCTGCCCCCCGAATAAAGGCGTCCTTGCTTAAATGTCCCACCCCACTTCACACCAGTGTCTGTCACGCCTCATCACACCATTGGGTCAGCCATCAGTCAGTCAACCTCACAGACTATGGGACGGTCACATCCCATGACACTGTGCACCTGAAATGTAGATTAATTTTGCTTGAAAATTAAAATCTTGCAAACGAGGCAAGATGTCATGAGATCAACGGAAGTGACAGCAGAGCACAGCTAAAATGGCACGCAGCATCTGTGACACGTGCGGTTCGCGTCCCGACTCCACGGACTCCACGGAGTAGGTGCCCAGCCTCGAGCAAGTTACTCACCCTCTGCGCGCCTCAGGTCCTGACCGCTCGTAGTACGTCCTGCCCCGTCGAGCTGCGGGGAAAACAAACCCACCAGCACGACGAAGAGCCTGGCGCAGGGCTCGCACGCAAAAAAGTGCTCACTGTTGCTGCGACCACGCAGAGGGTTAGACCTGTTAATAATGAACAAAGAGGAAATCAATGAGGCTAATGAGTAAGTACTTCAAAAGCGAATAATTTAAATATCAAAGCACTAAGAGAGGCCCTTAGGAAAACTCATAAAGCCCTCAAGCATTTTTGCAAAAATGACCCTCTTTAAAGTTGTGTCATGAACCTCAAATAAGAAGTGACAGTTGCCCTGACCTACCACTACCACCTTGTCAGAAAAATTCCGCCAAAAAGAGGAGAATGTGATTCCCTCTTTGTTCCTCCTAAAAAATTAGCGCACCCTCTGAAGGATAATAAAATAGTGTTATGCGTAAGGTACAATTTCTAACTTTCCTTATATTTAGCATTTTGTTTCAGTGACAGGTTGGTCTCCCCCAAAGATGTGGCTCATGGGCTGATGTCAGGCAGAGATGGAACCCAACGTCCAAGTGGGTGGTTGGGAACTTGTCCTCGTGTGACAGAAATACTCACGTGACTGGAGAGGGGACCCAGGCCAGGAGACACCGGAAGCAGGAGACTTTCTCTCTCTCTCTCTTTTGATCAATACATATTTACTGTCGCAGATGCTTGGGGTACAGCCATGAACAAATGGACAAAATAGCCCAACCCTCACAGGCTTATGATACAATCGGCAGGAGAGACAGGCGAAAAGCTATCGACCAGCCGTGTCCAAACTTTTGGCTTCCCAGGGCCACACTGGAAGAACTGTCTTGGACCACACATACAATGCACTCACACTAACGAGAGCTGATGAGTTTTTTAAAAAGGTGGCAAAAAAAAAAAAAAATCTCATAATGTTCTAAGAAAGTTCACGAATTTCTATTGGGCTGCCTTCAAAGCCATCCTGGGCCGCATCGTATCTTCGTCATCACTACTGACACAATTACAGACTTACCCAAAGAAAGAAGAGGTACCCAGCACTTAGTCAACAAAGGGTGGAGGGAAGGCGGGCGAGAGGAAAGGAAGGGAAGAGAGAGAGAATGCATCACCCGCCCAGAGAAAGCTCTAGGATGCAGAAGGGAGCGAGAGAACGTGAACACATTTAAGTGATACACCTGAGAATGGATGGGGCCTCTGGGTGCAGAAGAATCAAGGACCCATGTCGCTGCTGCTGCACAACCCTCCACCCTTGGCACACATCCCCTTCACCCTCCGGAGCCCCAGGACCACAGCCTCTTGCGCCCTGATGGATGGTGATGCAGACAGAAATGTCAATTGACCATAATTGGTCCATATAACACAAGTTACCAGTTTAAGACCCAGGGACATGTGATTAATATGTCTAATTTATGAGCTCATTTGAGAAGCCATCAGGGACAACAAACCTCAATTATGGGTTCAAGGGACTCCAGACAGCAGTGCACGGACCCTTCTGCACTGATGGGCAGCAGTCGTTAAACTTTTAAGACACTCATAGCAGCTGTCCCCAGGGAGATGGGCTGCAAAAAGGAGTCTGGAGTTGGTGGCAGTGACAACTGGAAGCAGATTATCAAAAAAGACAGTGTTTCCTGGTCCAGCGGGGCATGGCGGGGGCAGGCAGGAGAAACCGTTATCAATTGTACACCTACTTTGTGCGGGCACTGGATTTGCACTCCCTCATCCAAGCCACCTTGAGACATGGCTGTCCTCATCCTCATTTTACAGACAAGGCAACCAAGGCTCAGGGAGATGAAGTTGCAAGCTCAGTGACATAGTTGAGCTGGGATGCCAAGACAGGAGGTACCCACCCACTCAGTGACCCATGCTCTCCATCACTGCACTCTTCTGGCCACCAGTGCAATGTCCCCATTCCACAGAGGTGGAGGCTGAGTCCTGGTGATGTATTCACACACAAGCAAGTCGATGGCATCCTGGCGTCTAGCTGTCATTCCTCCTGAGACGCTTCCTCGACTCTGCTCTGTTTGACTTCATAGCGTGTGTCACCTACCATGTTAAATATTTACTTGTTTGAATGCCAGCATACTCACTTGTGTGAGTTGAGGATTTGAGCTGTTTAATTTTATAGTAACTTGCACCCCAAGGCGGTAATGTAGACTTGGACTCACGTGCAATTGGTTACACCTGCACCTTAAGGGTGTGGTCTTCCCAGTGGTGCCAAAATAACTGCAGTCCCCTTGCTAAATTCTCCCCCTGGGCCCACTCCCTGACTCCAAACGGGCAGGAAAAGGCACCCCCAACATTTGCACCTGGGAGGGCCCTCTCTAAGCCCTAGGAGCTGACCAACCCTTTCTCGCTGACACCTTCTGGTGTCACAGGGACAGATTACAGGCTTTGTGTCTCATTAAGTTGCCCATGAACATCTCTGCTTCAGCATGTTATGTGTTCATTATTAAATTTGTCACCAAAAAGGCCATCTCATTTCCTTTCTCCTGGTGTTTAGGGGACTTGCTCATTATAGCTCCCACCTCTGAGCTTCAGGGCAGGCTGCTGACTGTGTATCCCATATTTATGTTTTTCCTTCTTGTTACCAATAGAACCCCAGTTTATTCAGGGTGACGATATTCCCAGGTTAAAGACGACATTTCCCAGCCCGCCTTGCAGCTAGGAGGGGGGGTTTAATGAGACAAAAGAGAAAGTCAGGAGATGAGATTCCCTCCTGCAAAGCTCTTGAGAAGGAGGCTGACTGCCCTGAGGGATTAGTCATTTTCCCTTCCACCTGGAATTCCAACCTGATGGCTGACGCCCCAGCAGCCAGCTTGGACTGTGAGGCACCCTTGAGGACAGAGTAGGTGCTAAAGTAGGCAGACCCTGATGAAAGGAAATCTGCCACCACAGCTTTGACCTGACAGAAAGTGGGGCTCCATTTACATGACAGAAAAAGTATATTTGCATTTTTAAGATTTTGACTTCTATAGTCTGCTACTCACAGTCAAACAAAATGCTAACTAAGGTGCTAACACACTGTTTTCCTCTGGCTGACCCTCACTGAGCACCTGCTGCATGCAAAACACTGTGTTAGGTGTGTGGTATAAAAGACAAATAAGCCACACCCGTTGCTACTGGGGGCGGGGCTCACAGTGAGAAGAATTCCACTAGGAAAATGTAATAGTGGTGTCAAAAGGAAAATTCAGAGAGCCTTAGTTGTTATGAATATTTTATTGAGCAAGAAATGAACTGTTCATGAGCACAGAGACTGTTCATGTGCAAACCCAAAACTGGTGTGAAGCTCAGAGGCGTGACGTTACGTGACGTTACAGGATGGCTTATAAAGTGAAAGGGAGAGTTATCGAACCTTCGTAATAATTGGTTATTACAATGGGGGTGTCCAGCTGGCAGGGGATTGGTGAAGGAAGACTTGAGGAGGCTTATTTGAATACAGACAACCCAGCACGTATTTTAGAGGAGCAAATAGATCAAGAAACCAGGATGAGGGACAAGAAGCCCAGCACAGTCTAAAGTGCGAGATGCCAAACAAGTTTTTCAAACTGAGCTCCCAGAAGCCATGGAGAAAACAGAAACACGACCACCTACAGGTGGTCTGGATGACGGGGATTCTACAACTTGGAAAACTTCCCTGCTCCTCAAGCGAAGTCCTTTCCTGGCTTGGCGTTTCTCCTAACAGAAACACGTGAGCCTCAGCAAGATCCAGCCCCCTTCACCAGGGGAATTCTGAAGAATACATTTCTCTCTCTTGCTCAGAGATGTCACGTGGACAGCAGACAGCTGGAAGTTACCATTCCGCGTGAGAATCAGCCTAGCGCTTCGATGTTACCAGCTGAGGGAAGATCTACATGCATTAACAATCCATCAGGTGGGCCAACCTGTGCATAAAGAGAAGCTAAAGAAATACTTCTGGAATACATGGGGTGCCTTTGGGAATACCTGAGGAAATGCCTGTGAGAATACCTGTGGGAAAGCCTATAAGAGTGCCTCTAAGAATCCCTGTGGAAATTCTTGTGCCGAGCTGTTTTCCTTAAACGAACAGCTCTCTATCTGCTCCCACCCCAAGAAATAATGTCCTAGTCCATCAAGCTAAGCCACAATAAATTTAGCTTAAAATTTTTTTCAAAGTACATTTTACAAATCTCCAGAGAAGGCCTTAGGAAAATCCTAATTCTGCACTCAACAGACACCTAATGTTAAGGAAATATCACCTCCTGGTGAGTTCCCCAAATGGCTTAGTAGGAAAATGTAGCCCTCAGTAACTAAATGAATGAATGCAATTCATAGGTTGTTGAATAAAAGCCAACTCAATGTTGGAGGACAGCTGCCAAAAATGACAATTGGGAGGTTGGAGCAGTTCATCCTGAACAATTTTTTTCTGACAGTAATGAGGCCATTCCAGGTTGGAGACAATAAAACCATGTCATCTGCATAGAAAAGACTTTTAACTTTGTGTTACTCATAACAAAGGGCAATTCATTCAACTCGACCAAAATTTCCTTCAAGTCATAAAATCTCCATTAAAGGAGCAGGCACCAAAGCAGGCTCCTGCGCTCTGCTTGAAACTGTGGCCGGTTCATCAGGACACGATGTCTTCTGATGCCGGCCCTCACGCTGTGGAGGTGCGGGTTCTGTGTAGCTGCCTGAGGTCGGGGATGGGGAGAAATAATTCTGATCTCCTATAGTTCAGCCCATAATTGGTTTCTCTCCACATAATTAGTTTCCCTCCACTGAGTCAAAGGCCAAAATCAGTCATTGCTATTGTGATTCCTATATGTTTCCAACAATTTTTTGCACAATTTGCACAATAAGTGGCATGAAAGGGTCAAAAGTATAAAATAAATGTGCTGAAAACCCAAATATACAAAATACCAGCCTGAGAAACTCAGTCTTGCAATTTGTAAAAGAAAATTGACAGATGGTTTAGTTGGAATACCGAGTTGCGTCATTTGGGGGGAATAGAGAATGAGCCTTTACAAAGTGGGTTCATTCAGACATGATCACGTGTATAGAATTAACTTGGCTACTGAACACTGAGATGAACGGTAAGTGCACAACACACGTCAGATTTCCAACTTAGTCCAAAAAAACAGAAGGCAAACTATCTCATAAATAATTTTATATTGATTACATGTTGAAATATGTGGATATGTTGAGTGAATAAAATATATTATTAAAATTAATACCTCTTTTTTTTTTTTTTTTTTTTACTTATTTCAATGTGGCTACTAGGAAATTTTGATTTACTTGCACACGCAGTGTGGTAGCCATCTCCAAGAGCACTACCAATGATTTCCCCCAACCCGGTATTCATACCCTTATGTAGTCCCCTTCTATATTGTGTCAGGGTGGGTCTGTGACCAGTGGAACATGTCAGAAGTCATGATATGTCATTCCAAGATTAAGTTACGAAAGATACCACAGTTTCTGCCTTGGTCTCAGTCTCTCTCTCTCTCTCTCTCTCTCACCCCTCTCATCCTCCTTTCCCTACTCCCCTCATTTATTTCAGGGGAATTTAGCTTCTGTGTCATGAGCAGCCCTACAGAGAGGCCTACCTGGTGAGGAATTAAGGCCTCCAGCCAACGCCCATGTAGGTAAACCTTCTGGGAAGCAGATCCTCCAGACAAGGTTCAGCCTGCAGATAACTGCCGCCCAACCTACATCTGACTATAACTTCAGGAGAGACTCTGAGTCCATACCACCCAACTAGGCAGCTCCCAGATTCCTGAACCTCAGAAACCCTGTGACATAATTCTTTTTTGCTTTCTGACAGGCTTTATCAAACCAAAACCTAGAATGACAAAAATCCACATTTACCCAAGTCCAAATGAGCCAACAAAGCCAGTTTTAATTTGCCAACAATCCCATTGACAGTGGGTGAGGAGGTAAACCCAAGGCATCGCATGGCATTTCAAGAGATTCTCCAAAAAGCAATTTCCACCAATTTGGAAGTTCCTTTCCTAGAGATCCAAGATGGCGGAGTAGATAAACACTGCTCCTGCTTCATTCTGTAAACACATTAAAATTACAGCTAAATTATAGAACAATCATCAACCTGGAGAGCCATCTGAAGTCTAGCTAAACAGAAATTTTATAACCAAGGATATAAAGAAGAAGCTATGTTAAGACAGGTAGGAGGGGCAGAGATGCAAAACAGGCTGCTCCCACACCCACACGTGGAAATTAGAAATCAGGAGGGAGTCTCAGCCATGGAGTTTCTCCCTGGAGGAATGAGGGACACAGAGGAACCCCCATAACACCTGGTTGTGAAAATCAGTGGGGACTCTGACCCAGTGGGATGGAAGGCTGTGGGAAACCCAGATGTCCTCTTAAAGGGCCCATGCAGGCACTCATCCTGGGCTCTGGCAGAGGGGCAATGACTTAGGGTGTTAGAGGCATATAGGGAGCCGACTGAGGTGAATGGCTTTGGGGCAGGGGCTGAGGACAGTCACCAATTCCCTGAGTGGGGTCCCCCTCTCATGCCACCAGCAAGCAAGTGCCATCTTTCCTGGGCAGCACCCTCCCCCCACACGGCCAAATCCAAATCTTCACCTCTTTCCACTACTCCACACTAACACAGCATGTGGGTCCCTCCGGGCAGGGTCTGTGTCTTAGTCATCTACACTCCCTAGTGGTTGGCACACAGGAGATGCTCAAGAAATATCTATCTGTGCAATCGTCGTATGTGAAAGCCAGGACTGTGGTTAACCCCCTGGGGTTATGGTTTGGGGGGAGAATGAACGTCCAGGTCTGTGCCAGGAGGGCTGTTTTCTCAACCTGCCTGGGGTCAAGGTTCACCCCAGAGAGAGACAAAATACAAGAAAATCAAATGAGGTGTTCAAAATGACAGGGGCAGCTCTGACTGACTCAGTTCTCTCCCTGACTCTGTTCTTCATCTCTACAGTGAGAGGGTTGGACCAGATGGTCTCCGGCGGCGATGGAGAAGGGAGCAGCGTGTAGGTTGTACAGCCAGAGCCCCCTGGGATAGAATACTGCTTCTTCTCCTGGGTCCTTGAACAGATGCCCAATGACATTGAGTACGGCATGGGTGAGCAACAGCGTGCCCGAGATGTTAGGGTTCACTTGTTCCTGAGTCCAGAGCCCAGAGTCCCCTCGCTGGGTCAGAGCGCCTGATGCCGCCCGCGGGTGCAGCTCCTGAAATAGGCCATGTGGTCCTCACCTGCTCCCCCTCTCAGGTGTGTCCCTCACTCCCCTCACTCAAGGAGCAGAGATCAGCCTTCTCTACCCCCCCACCTGCCACCCCTACCCTCTAGATCCTAATGTCCCCATTCATGGTCAGCCTCTCCCAGCCTATCTGCCACTCTCATGCAGACTGGCTCCTGGAGGCCAGCATGGCAGCCCAGAGCTCCCCAATAGGGTGCTTAAATCAGACTGCCATGGTATCCACGACATCCCCTTGGCCTGGGCCTCAGTTTCCCCACAAGAGCTCTCCTGCTCTGATATTTGCAAGCACATCTGAGAGGAACAGCCTGTGGCCAACACCCAGCAGACTGCACCCTGCTCCAGCCTCCAGCCTGCACGGGACCCATAAACTTTCCTGGCTGAGTAAACACAGTTTATCGGGCCTGGGGACACTTCCCGCCACTCTGCTCTCCCACCTCCCCTTGGCCTGCTCCAGTCTGGCCACTTCCCCAGCACCACTCCTCCTCCCCAACACACACCCCCAGACTCATCCTTTAGCACCCCTCTGCCCCTGCCCCCTTTCCCCGACACCTGCATCCCCACCTTATGGAGGGTGGAGAGTTTCTTATCAGCCGTTTTACTGCCCCCCTCCTCCCTAGTTACGCAGTCACTGGGAGCAGAACTCCTGGAGAGAGCAGGTCAGTGCCTGCCAGCTCCTAGGCGGCGGTTGACTGGGCAGCGAGACAGGGTCCTTTCAGGGCTGTCTCGGGAGGCAGGTCGGCGGCGTGCGAGCAGGAGAGAAGCGGGAAGCATCCCAAAGGCAGGGAGTGGTCCCCGGGGGCCCGGAGCCTGTGAGATCGGGGACAGGAGAACAGAAGGAAGTTGGGGCCAGACCAGAGGCCCCTGGGAGGCCCAGATGGTAGCACTGAGCCCAGCCCCGCCACAGAGAGACGGCCTGACAGTGACCCAGTGACCCCTGCCTAAGCCTCCACCTCCCAACAGCAGAAGCACAGGCATTCCGGAGACGGAGTCTGGAGTCTGGGAGCAGCAGAACTGAGAAAATCCAGGAGAATTCTGGAAATAGCTCTCAAGCTGTGGCCCAGGACAGATTTGGCCACCTGGGACCCAAAGGTAGCCCTCCAGCCTTCCAGAGACCTGGCCGGAGCCAGCAGGAAAAAGCCACAAGCCAGAGAAAGGGCAAAGGTGGACATGCTTCCCCGATCTCCTCTGGGGGCAGGATTTCTCTTCCTTCCAGCTCTGTGCTCAGTTTGCCACTGGCAGTGACCTTACGTCCCCAGGCCTAGGCTGGGGACTGAGGCCCACCACCCAGAGAAGACCCTTCACAGTAAAACCAAACCCAATTTGCCCATGGTGATGCCCTTGACATTGAGCCAACAAGGTCTCTGAGTCTGTGAGCACGGAGTCCAGCCCATTCCAGCTCTTCCCAGGCGATCTGCCTCCCGATTCCCAGAGGCGATTTAAAGTGGCCCATGGAAGTCCCCGAGGTGACAGAATCGTGCTTGGATAATCCAACATGAGGCTCCAGGTTCTCCACCTCTGCTTGCCCTCTTGATTCCAGGAATTTCAGGAGAGGAAGTTCGCCACCTTCCACCAGCATCACCCTGGGTACACAGACAGTGCCCTCTGCCCCACCTCACAGCCACCCCCAGAGAGCACCAAGCAGGCCCTGCTGTCCGCAGGGGTATGGAGAGGAAGAGCTCGGAGTGCTGTGAGGCCCCGAAAAAGCTGGGCCTGTCCTTCTCCATTGAGGAGATCTTAAAGAGGCCCGCTGAGCGCAGTGATGGAGTCAGGCCGCACGGGGCAGGGGGACAGGGCCCCAGGCCAGAGAGGCCCCCACAGGACCAGCTCCAGGGTAAGTGTCTTCTGGTCATTTCTTCTCCATTTCAGGGTCTCTAAGACCCAGCTGGGCTCAGGCAGAGACAAGGCTGCTCCGTTATGAACAGGAGAGAGGCTCTACAATTCTGAGAGGCCAGTGCTGGGCTGGGGCCTTAAATCTCTTTCTATCTAGCCCAGAACTATGACGGTTCAGATGTGACACCAAGGCTCAGTCGGTTGCAGAATGCAGGGACCCGGGGCTTGTTCCTGTGACCAGGCCACCCTGAGGACGCTAGCTCTCAGTAGTTTATTCAGCACTTACCACGCGGTAGGCCCTGTCCTGGAGGTGGAAAGCCATAACATCACAACTTGAGAGACAGGGAAACTCGTCTCTGCACCTGTCCCACTGACAACCCTCTGCCAGGAAACTGTGACACCCCAGGGGGAAGGGGAGGGGATGATGGGTGAGGAAGAGACCACCTCAGTGAGTAAACCAGTATGGCCTTCTGGCCTGTGGGGGACCCAGATATAGTCCCCCTTCTGCATGAGCCCTTCTGTCACTCCGTGAATTACTGCTGAGTGCTTCTCTGGGCCTGACTGGGGGCTGAGACGGTGAAGATGAATAGAACCAGACATAGTGACCACCCACCTGGAGCAGGGTGGGGTCAGCAGTGGTGAGAGCCCGGGGACACCACCGGGGGGCAGCACTGACTTCCGCCCGTCTTGTCTAGTGGAGGCGGCCAGGGCCACAGTGGAATTCCTGGGATTAGAGGGGTATCCTACAGCAATGGTCAGCGAAGTTCTTCTGCAATAGGCCGCATGGTGACCTTAAGCTTTAATGACTAGACGGTCTCTGCTGCAATTATCCAACTCTGCCGTCATAGCCGAACAGGACACCGTGTGTAAATGAATGGGTATGTTTTTGTTCCAATAAAACTTTATTTACAATGACAAGTGGAAGGCCGGATCTGGTCTCAGGCTGCAGCTGATCAACCCTGAACCCGTTGGTGTGACATTCAAAGCCCTTCACTGGCCGGTCCTGCTGGACCCCAGACTTACCTCCCATCACACCCTCCCAGCCCCCCACTCTCTGCTCCCCAGGCACATAGAGCTGCTGTCGAACTTGCGGCCTTTCCTGTCCTTCAAACGCGCCCAAACCTTTGCCCTTTAGAAGCCTCTGCTCCCCCCTCCTTTCCCTTCTCCCCGCTGTGTGAGTTTCTTGTGGCTGTTGGGACAGATGACCACCCACTGAGCGGTCGGTCCCAGGGGTTAGGATTTGGACATACCTCTCCTGGGGGAACATAATTCAACCCACCACCCGCTCCCTCACTTCTTCAGCCCCTTGGTCTTCCTCTCCCAAGTGGCAGGCATGCCTATTGCTGCACGAAACACTGTCCCAAAACTTAGTGGCTTAAGATAACCATAAACATGTATTGTCTCATTCAGATTCTGCAGATGAGGAATCTGGGAGCAACTTAACTAGGTGGTCCCGGCTCAGGGTCCCGCATGAGATCACAGTAAAGATTCTGTTTGGGGGCTGCTGTCACCCAAAGGCTGGGCTGCAATCAAGGATGTGCTCCCGTGGCCAGGGTGTTGGCGCCAGCTGCTGGAGAAGGCCTCAGTTTCCCCCAAGGTGGGGCTCTCCACATGCCCATTGAGTGGCCTCCCCAGACGGTGGTGGCGTCCCTGAGAGCAAGCAATGCAAGTGGGCATCACTCAGGCGGGCCCACATTAAAGAAGGGAAGAGTTCAAGGGGTCCTATCGTACAGCCACCCCAACCCTGTCCTCACCTAGCTCACAGTGCAGCAGGGGAGACAAATAGCCATCGTGTCATCACCAACGGAAGCCCAAGGACAACAGTGATAAGTGCTGCGGAGAGGGTGACGTGGTCCTAGGAGGGCATATTCTAAGGAACGTGTGGTCTGGCACGGAGGCCGGCAGAGGTTTCCCAGAGCTCACAGACACGAGGGAACTGCCGGAAGTCCGTGACCTGACTGCAGAGGAGAGGCCAGTGCAGGTCGGCCCCAGGGCATTGCTGCCCTGCACCCCGTCCATCATGTGCAGGAGGGCTCCTGGGGTGAACCTGCCGCCTCAGGAGGACCAGAACGAGGCCCCTTTCCTGAGACTCCGCGGTGGTAAAACCCGGCCCCAGGGCCTTCATGGGCCCCCCGTTAGCAGGCCGCAGAGCAGGCCCGTCAGGGGAGGGACCCCAGCGCGGAGCAACATGGGTTTGGAATTAGGTGGCCTAATCACCTGTGTAAATTGTGTATTTCTTATGATCGATGCGTGAACGGCTCGGGTTTAATTAAGTTCTGCTGACTCGTTCTCTTCGAAGACCCACTGAAGTGTGGTCACAGCTTGCACAATTAATAACGGGACCGGAGCGAGTGGGGGGGCAGTTCCCCGCTGCCTTCCTCCCCGCCTCCCTGCCACCCCACGTGCCCTCCCCGGGCGCCCTTGGCCAGCGCTGCGGGTGGGGCCGCACCGTGGCCCCCAGCTTCTGGGCTTCTCTGCCTGGTCTGGCGATGCTGGGCCTGGACTGGAGCGCAAGGACCTTCTCACTCGGATGATGGGGTCCAGCACCCCACTGTCCTGGCTGAGCTGGGGCCCAGGAGATCCCCAGGATTAAGAATCTCGCCTCGTACGTGGGCTGCCCCATCCGTGAGCTCACGCGTCCACTTCCTGTTGAATGAGGTCGGACGCCCCGCGGGCTGGGCTCAGCGCCCCGCCTTCCCCGCTCCGTATTCCGGCCTGCCGTTCTGCCTCTCCCCTGCTTCCTCTCTCTCCCCTGCTTCCTCTCTCTCCCACCCACTGTGGGCTGTGACCCCAGCGCTGGCCTTGCGCCCCCAGCACCCACCCTTTCCCTAGAGCAGCCTCCCGCGCACTCGGCGGGAACACTGCAGCGTGGACCTCCGTGCTCCCTGAGCCCACGGTTCAGACCCTGCTGCTGCCCACCCCTCCCGGCCCGGTGAGCCACGGGCAGGCCCGCTGAGCCCCCACCCACCCCCACCCCGCCACCCAGCACTGCCTGGGTGTCCTCCCCCTCCCCAGGGACCAGCAGAGAGATGGGCTGGGCCAGGCTTGCCCTGGTCTGCTCTCTATTGAATACCCTCTTTCCTAGAGATCTGCGGCCGGTAGAGGAACGGGGAACACGGGGACGAAGTTCCCCGGGGAGTTTATGTGACGTCATGCTCGTTGTTCTTAAGTCCCCTGGGTCGCTCCTACGTCCCCTCTCCAGTTACCCCCTCCCCCACGTTCCCAGCAACCCCCGAAGAGCCATCCAAGCTCCACCCGCCTCCTCCCCGCCCCCACTGCCGCCTGAGCCCTCTCCATGTCCGCTCTGCGGGGACGGCTGTCATTAAGGCCCTCGTCCTGGCAGGTCTGGCGACCGCTCTTCTCTCCTCACTGCAGCGCATCTCCTCACAGGTGGACACAGCTGGGCCCGCCTTCTGGAACGCCTGCCCCAAGGGTCCGGCTCACTCACCCCCGTGCTTTCCTTCTGCCTCACAGGCCCTTCGGGGTCTCCCTCATGGGCTTCCTTTGGCTCCCACCTTGGCTCCTGAACCTCTGAATGGTGGAGGGGCCCCAGACTCGGACCCTCTCCTCTTCCCCACTTAGACTTCCTGCCTAAATGATCTCACCTGCTCCGGTGACTGCAAAGGCCGATTCGTGTGGACGGTCCCGCATTTGAACCCCGGTCCGGGCTTTCCTTTGAACTCTATGTACGCGTCTGCCTAGTCAACAGTTTCCTCCGAACAACCAGCACACGTCTCAAATTTAACGTGTCCAAATCAAATGCCCGATCTCCCTCACACACACGCGCGCGCACACACACACACACGCACACAC
>PVJL010017806.1:0-17421 GCA_004026885.1 Lyroderma lyra
CAAAATCAATGTGTACACTGAGTCCACTTGTACAAGATCTGCAGTATGTGGTCTCTTTCTCAGATGTCTATTTCTTTCCAGGCCCCCATGCTCACCTACCACTGTCAAAGGGAGCACTCAGCTACCACTGCTGTCCAGCTGCCCATATAGCTCTGCATCTGCAGGCTCAGAAACACAGACACTGATGTCTCAGACTGCACATGATACAAGGTGGGGCCAGATGCCTTCTTCCTCAATCCCATAATAAAAATACAATGTAAAATATTCACAGAGTAGTGACATGCTATTGGGATGCTGCAGGCCAAGTGAAAACAGATTGTGTAGTTGTAAAAAAAAATAAGTTATATCTACTTTCAAATAGAAGTTTAATTTTATTTAGGAGAATATAAGATTGTTTATTCTGATAAATCACAGTCAGTAAGTGTCAGAAGAAAAAATTACGAATTATTTTAGTTTTCTGGTCTGAGGAGTATTTATATGGACATTACATTAAATACAAAAAGGCTGATATAATACATTTACATTTTCTCATTGCAATAATTATGCACCAGTGAATTCAGTTAACATTTATTCAATTATCTTAAGGTAAGCACTTGTTTATATGTCATAAAAGTTGATAAGTTTCACATCTACTCTCGTGGATTTCCTAGGAGTTAAACATGTTTATTCCCCCAATTTAAAATTACATCTTCACCTAATGAGAATGTCTCTTGATGCTGCCAAAATTGTGGCTCTTTTTTTTCCCCTTAGTCTCTTGCATGAGAAGTGTACTTGAATTGTATATCATGACTCAACAAATGGGTTACAGAGAACGACACAGTTAGAGGGCAAGTATGTAGGGTTCTTATTTCTACATTTTGCTTTCTGGTCCAATAAAATATCTATACTGTCAGATGATACCTGCAAGCTGCTGTAATGTGTAGTTTATTATGATTAAATATGTACCATTAAAGCGGATAGAAGTCAACAAAAGATGCAATTGATAGGTAAAATTCATAGACAAATATATAATAACCTGAAAAATGTTTAAATTTATGAAACTACATCTGCATAATCCCACTTCTCTATATATTCTTATGCAAATATTACAATGCAGAAAAATCACCCACCCTTTCATTACAGGCAAACCCCACCAGGCATGTTCAACAATGCCTTGGGGTTTCTTCGGGGGGTGGGCAATGGGATCCAGTTGGGAAAAGCACTGACACAAACACTAATACTGCTCCTAGACACATTGCACAGTTTCTCTTTGCTGGAGTGTGTGTAGCTTTACCTTTGTAAAAGTAATGTAGAATTTACCTAAATTTAATGTTTTGTGCACATGCATAAAAAATAAAAATATGGGTTCTGAGCAATCACTCCAATATTATCATACATAAAAATATATGTTTTGCTGAATTTTCATGTAGCCACCAAACTTCCCATGATCATGTATATCTTCACTGTGGCATTGCCTTCTCTGTAGGTGCCTATCTCAAGAGCCTCTTATATACTGGAAGAACATGCAAAGCACTAATGCTTTGCTGATGAGAACCAACCCATGCCTGACCCTACGTCTCTGGGACAGGACTCCAGGCTTATAATCACAGGTGTCCCCCTTCTTTGATCAGGACAGAAAACAGACAATATACCATGGAATTTGAGTTCAGCATGGTTTTATTCATGGCTGTTTTAAGATGTAATTGATAGAGCATATGAGACACTGAGTGTGTGGTGGGTATGAGTGAGAGAAAAAGTGGATATGTGGCAGTTTTGAGTCCAGGATGTCTTTTGTGTTTGCAAGTGTAAAGTGTGAGGTGGAGCTGATGGAGTCAGGGGAAGACTTGGTGCAGCCTGAGGTGTCTCTGCAACTCTCTTGTACAGCCTCTGGATTAAACTTCAGTAGTCACTGGTTTCACTGGGTCCACCAGGCTCCAGGGAAGGGACTACAGTGAGTTTCTACAATTAGCAGTCATGGTGGTAGCACATAGTATACAGAGTCACTGAAGGGATGATTCACCATCTCTAGAGACAATGCCAAGAACTCACTATATTTTCAAATGACAGGCCTCAAATCTTAAAACAAGAACATGTATTTCTGTGCCAGTGACACAGTGAAGAAATGTCAATGTGAGCCCCAACACACATATTCCTGCAGGAGACAAAATTACTAGGTTACAGGGGGTGCTCAGGAAACCAGAAGGTTCTGAGAACTCACTGAGCACAGGGACCAGGTTCAGGAGCTGCAGCAGAGGAAGGTTAAGGTCTGGCTTCATCTCAGGGTCTGGGGCTTCCTCTCTATGTAGCAGTTTCCCCAAGAGTCACTCTAGATCTATGATTTCGTTTCTACTGCTGACATACCTGCATTTAAAAGTTATATTTTAATAGTAATATTCTCAAATGCACCAAATCAGCATATAAATTATGCAGGTAGAAAAATAGCACAGGGGTTGGGTGAGCCTGAGTAACCCTCAGCACATAATCAAAGTCTCTACAAACAGTGTAACTTCCCTAAATCAACCTGGATTTTTAAAAAGGCCCAACAAATCTCCCAGAGCCTTCTTGAGCTGCATGTTTCTGTTAGATAACCCCCATGTCTCCCAGCAATGGGTCTGCCTTAGTGTCACTACCAAGCTCAGTTATCATCTGGGAATTATTCACACACTGTCTTTAGCCTGAATACATGATACAGTTCAGAGAACTTAGCTGAAAGTCCGTTCCTGTTCTCCATGAATTTGAAGGTAAAACACTGAACAAATACATTGTATTACCATAAATTGAAAATGTTTTTATTCATTTCTGCTCGGTGGCATATGAACTTAAATGTGCAGTCATCAAAAAAGGGCAATATACACATTACCCTAAAGTACATTATCTCTTAATTTTGTGGAGTGCCCTGGCTAAGAGCGATTTTTTCAAAAACTATTAATTGCAATGTGATAAGATTTTATTCCATTTTCTTTTTTCATATACAAAATCTTTTATTTTTTTCTTTCTTTTTCTTTTTTTTAATTCATTGTTATTGTTAAACTTATTGGGGTGACATCTGTTAGCAAGGATTACATAGGTTTCAGGCATACAATTCTACAGTGCCTTGTCAACTTGATGTATAATCAGTTCACCACCGAATGTGGCTTCTCTTTCCATCACCTTATATTTAGCTTCACCCCTTCCTCTCCCACCCCCTCCCCCTTCCCCCCTCCCTAACCCACTCATCCCCAAATAAACATTAAACTATTGATTGTGTCCATGGGTGATTTGTTTGTTCATTTCTTTTTTCTTTGCTTTCAGTTTTATATTCCGCATGTGAGTGAAATCGTACAGTTCTTTGTTTTTTCTGTCTGGCTTATTTCACTAAGCACGATGATATCTGGGTCCATCCATTTTGTTGTAAATGGCAATATTTCATCTTTTCTTACAGCTGAGTAATATTCCATTGTGTATATGTACCACAGCTTCTTTATCCAGTCATCTGTCGCAGGGCACTTTTGTTGTTTCCATGTTTTGGCCACTGTGAACAGCGCTGCGATGAACATTGGGTTACATAAGTCTTTGTGGACAAAGTTTTTCAAATTCTTTGGATAGATCCCAAATAACCCAAAAACTTTTAATAAAGTAACTTTGTTGCTCTCTTCACAAAATGCCTCTCTCATTTAAATAGAAGATGAAAGATTTTTACTGCTGCATCTCAGGGTAGAACCTGGACCTGCACACTTCAAAGCGTGCAGAAAGCACCACAAGCTGCAGATAATGGAGTCATGTTTTACATTGGTATAGAATTTCCAGCTGCTATCTTGTCAGCTTATGCTTCTGATCTACTGTGGGGTGCAGAATTAAGATGCCTGTGAGAAATATAATGCGGTGTCTAGACCTTGTAATGTTTAACTCTTGTATTTATTAGTCCACTTATTAGGGAGGTGCTTAAACCATAACTTGATCCTGACATTGCTAGACTAACATGCATATTTAAAAATGTTGAAGGTGTATTCTGAATGCGTCCCCCAAAATATAGCTCAGGTACAGATGAATTTAAAGGTGAATTCTACAAACTTCAAAAAACTATTAACATCTTTTAATAATTTTTTCCCCAACTCTTCCAAGAATTGTAAGAGGGAACACTTCCCAATTCATTTATTGCGATAACTGTTATACCAAATTAAATAACAGCACTAAAAAGTAAGAAAATGACAGGTAATATTTTTCATAACCATTAAAGTTAAAATTTTAAAAAATATACAAGAAAACCTAACAATGCATTAAAACTTCAATTGATATTTAATATTATCATGTGACATTTATCCTTAGAATTCAACAATGGTTAATTATAAGTAAATAAGTAAATATGATACACCACATTCACTGAATAAATTTGAAAACTATACTATTATATAAATAGATATAAAAAGATAGGACATTTGAAAATATAAATAAAAACTTTTCATGATATAATTCTCAACAATCTATGTATGTATATGTATATGTGTATGTATGTCTGTGTAATGTACTTCAATATATTACAATCCACAAATGAGAAGCCAATAATTTGGATCATGTTGCATGTCATGTATGTTATAAAATATAAACAAATTATGTTAGAGAGGAAGAGGAATTCACTGACTATACACACTGGTTTATAAAAGTCGCCAGGGAGCACACTGGAATACAGGCCTCCATACCCAACATCCCCACACCAAACCTGGAAATGGAGATGAAGGCAGAGGGGAGCTAAACCAAGAGTCTAGAGAGAAATTTGAGTACTTGATACTTGTTGTGTTCAGAAATCTGATCAAGAAGCTTCCTGAGTGTACAACTTCTTTCCCCAGGCCAATCTGCATGGTTCACAGTAGAGGATTAAAGATGCAATCTTTTGCCTATAAAAAGAAAACAAAATAGGGCTATGTTCTTCCAGTAAGAATGCAAAAAAGAACTTTCTGCATATTATGTCCATGCATTTCATTAACTACTCTACTTCATGAATTCTCAGAATCTTTACAAACCTATCTGGCTATGGAGAAATAACCCTGTGTGGGGTACAAAATCCTTAGAGACAGCACAGGGCTCAGCCTGAAGCCTCCCTTTCACATGACAACTATCCCTTCCAGAGCACCACCTTCATCTGGCTCACACATTCCACAACAAAGTATTCATCTGCCTTCGTTTTTACAGGCCTACATGCCAGGTAACTGCAGACATTCCTCCATTTCTTAGCCCACTGAAATGACTTCTACTGGACAGCCTCAAACTCACTTACCCTGCCCTACATACCTAGAGAAACTCTAATAAGCCCTGGTCCTAAGCACCACCGCCAACTCTGCCTCCTGACCAACCTGATGTCTTCCATGTCACTCTGTGTAGCGTCTGAGCCTCCTGTCTGTATGATCATTTAGTGTAATAAATGTTTTTTTCTTATCTAGTTCTTTGTGTGTATTTGTGGCCATACCTGACTAAAATCTCATGAAACAATGTAAACAATTTGCACAAAAAACACAAGATCTAGTACTAATAGGGAGACTTAGATATGACCCTCACCTGCTCGCCTTTATGATTGGCTGTCTTGGTTGAACACTACTATTTTGGAAAGTTTGGTGTTAAGGAAACATTCCTGTGCATGGCTCTGGTGGTCCATCTGATATCATTTGGGGATTCTCAAAGCTTCCTTTCCTAAATTATGAGCAGATGTGGATTACTTAATGTCATAAAGTTCTGGAATCTGAGCATAAGCCCATGAACATTTTTAGCCTGAGCTTAGACTCTGTGTATATTCTTGAGCAGAGAAGGCAGAGAGCAGGCTGCGGACTTCTTGATGTTTCATTAACCTCCAGTCTATTTTGCAAATTGCCAGGGGACATTCCAACCAATTTTTTGCCATCAGAACAGACAACTAAAAATGAGAAGGCTTAGTCACCATGAGCACATATTTCTGAGATAATTATGACCCTGCAGCTGACATTTACAGAATCCCTGAACTCCATCAGAGAAAGTAGTGGTAAGGCCAAAATCCTGAGAACAGGGTTTGGGTTTTCTAAGACCTACAATGTTGATTGACATAAAGACAAAGTCTGTCTGTAGCCCTTCTCAGAATCCTCCAAAAATTCAATACTGCCAATGCATTTTGTTATTTTTAGTTTCTACTGAAGTGTTTTTCTAAGTTGGAAGAGGCATGTTATGTAACTACAATAATCCAGATTGTGTGGCATTGGTGATGGGATTAACACAGTTAAATGGATCAGAATGACTGTGATCTAAGGTAAGTCAAGGGTTTCATAGATATGCCACAGAAATTACAGACCCAAATAGAAAATATGCTGATTTCTATCAAAATAAAATTCTTGATACTTGAAATTATAAGCTAATTAACATAGTTTTACATTATAAACTATGTTTAAACACACATATCTATATATGTGTGTGTGTGTATATACATATATGTGTGTGTGTGTGTGCGTGTGTGTGTGTGTGTATATATATATATTTTTCCACTGAAGATTTACATTCTATTTTCCACTTAAGAAAAATATCAAATAAAGCACAATATTAAATGTCCAACATCAACCTTGAAGTGTCATCAAGCCTGACTCTAGTTTGGAGGCATTTACTTAGACCAAAATATTGACACATGTACTTAAAAGAAGTAAAAGTTTAGAAAGCACTGTCTTTTGTTGCTGGATATACTTTCAGAAAGTTGAAATCAGAATATTTGAATTATATATATAAATACTTGAAACTGAATATATTTAGTCTTATAGATGTCAAGATATGTTTGGAAATAATGCTAAAAGCTTCAATTATTACAAATATCTATATTATTAATTGGTGATATACTCAACTAATGTATCACTTATTTCTACATTTTAAAATGTAGAGTTATTTGGGGTTTTTTTTACCTCTTTTAATAAACCATATAGACCAGGTGTTCTCCTATCCAAAACACAGACTGTATAAATTTAAGAGAACAGACATGACTGGGCCCAGGTAGAACAAGAAAAAGTCACTCCATATCTTCAATTATAATGGAACGGCTGTCTCACATGCAAATTTTTCTCAGGCTGTATGGTAAAACACTCTCTTGAGCTGTACAGCTCATAGCTCTCTCTTCACAGATGGCTGAGGTATCTGGGGAAGGCAGAGTTGTGGTCTAGAAGAATATGAGACTGCTGTGTTTACTTCTGTCCTTGGTGACAGCCACTCAATGTGAGTATCTCATATTTCAGGCAGTTTATGAAAAGTTTTACTGGAGTCACATTAGGTGGTGAACTTATTATATATCAAGTTGACAATGCACTGTAGAATTGTATGCCTGAAACCTATGTAATCCTTGCTAACAGATGTCACCCAATAAGTCTAACAATAAAAATGAATTTTAAAAAAAACAAGTTTTACAGGGAATTCCCTTCTGGTGTAGTGGCTTAAGGCTTTGGCACTGGCACTGTCAGTGCTGTAGCCTGGGTTTGATTCCCAGCCAGGGAAATACCCACATACTACCAAAAAATAAATAAATAATAAAAAGAAGAAAAAGAAAAGTTTTACTGCAAGTTACTGATGGAGAATAATTGTCATCTTTCACAGGTATCCTGTCTGAGATTCAGCTGCAGGAGTCGGGCCCAGGACTTGTGAAGCCCTCGCAGATCCTTTCCCTTACCTGCACTGTCTCTGAATTCTCTTTAACCAGCAATGGTGTGCACTGGATACGCCAGGCTCCAGGAAAGGCATTGGAGTGGGTTGGTGCTATATAGAGTGGTGAAAGCACAGACTATAACCCTATACTTAAGTCCTTACTCAGCATCACCAAGGAAACCTCCAAGAACTAAGTTTATTTAACACTGAATAGCTTAAGAACCGAGGACACAGCCGTGTATTACTGTGCAAGAGATGCACAGCATGAGAAAGTCAGTGTGAGGTCATACAAAAACCTCTCTGCAAGGAGGTAGAAGGTCTGGGTTGCAGGGAGTATTTAGGACACCAGAGAGTGCTCAGAATTTACATGGGTGTTGTTGGACCACTTGGGGGTGCATGTTAAATTTGGGGTAAAAAAGAAGCTTAAGGGCCAGAGAAACAGAGGAGAAAAGATCATGGTGAGAAAGTGTCCATTCAGCTTAAAAAGTCATTTTGATTTAATTTACAACATATAACATCTAGAGGACCTCCACTGCTTCTATTCTAAATAATAACATGATGTATTCAGAACACAATTGTATGTATGTATGTATGTATGCATGCATGAATATAATGTCTTCATCTTCTGGATTTGGCCAGTGAACAGGATTCACATGCAACTGACACTCTACAGTAAATTCTGAGAATTTAGGACCCAGTCTTGTTTGTGTTGGAAATGCTGGAGCAAAATAACAGTAACTGCAATAATAATAATATGACAATGCCACATGATTATTTACAAATAAATAGGGTTAACTCATGATAAGAAAAATATTTCTAATTGAAAATAAATCTTTATATTGAGTTCCCATAGAACCTGAGAATATATCTATATATTCCACTTTACCCAACAGTTTTCAGAAACAATGGCTCCCAGGCTTAGTCACCAATGCTACATTGAGTCCTGAGTCCTCAGAAGGAAAGAGAATAATGAGAGAAAGCCTGACATGCACGTGGGTGTAGCATCTAGTTGCCTCCTGTGATTTTCTTTTTCTTATATGGTCATCAAATACCAAATTTCTGGACATACTTTAAGACATTTAGTAAATAATTGTATTTCATATATTATAATTGTCACCCCCACGTATACACACATGAGCACACACACAGAGGTTTTTAATTTATATGTTAGCAGAGTATGTGTTCTTGTTGGATAAAACATGCAGAATCACAAAGCTCAGTTTTCTTGTCTAAAAAAATTCTAATGTTTATTATCTTTATTTAATATATCTATTTTCATTTTATTCTCATTTATTAATAACTTACACATATATTCTTATTTCATTAAAACATAAAATATTTTATATAATTAAAAATGTCAATCTTTCTCACTCAGCTTGAGCTGTCAAAAGAAAGTACCATAGGCCATGTGGCTTAAATTAAAGTAATTGATATTCTCACTCTTGAGGAGGTTGGAAAGTTTAAAACCAAAGGGTTGGCTCATTTATATCCTGGTGAAAAGTTTAACCTGGGCTTCAGTTGACTATCTTGTTTCTGAGTCATTAAATATTGGAGAGAAATCTTTCACTTTCTCTTTTTAAAAGTTTCCCATCCTATTAGTGTTGGACCACCACATTATTATCTTATTTTACCTTAATCTCTTTCTCAAAGCCCTATTTTAGAATGCCATATTTGGGTATTACAATTCAAATGTATAACTTTAAAAAGAACCCATTTAAATTTGTAGTATTTCACATTTTCTTCCGCAAATCCATGCTTTTCTCACATGCAATACATTTTATATCTATTCCTACAGTCAATCCCAAAGTCTTACTCATTGGAGCATCAACTTTAAATTTTCAAGTCTAAAGTTTCACCGAAATATAATGTCATCAGATATTGGTAAACTTGAAGTGTAATTCTTCCTGAGAAAAAAAATTCTCACCAGCTCTGAACGTATGAAACAAGACACGATAGATGCATTTAAAATGTTATGGTGGAACAGAAATAGGATAGAGCTTCTTATTAGGAAAGAAGAAAAATAAGAAAAAAATTTTATAGGACCCAAGTTTGTCAAAAACCTACCAGAAAAATCTCATATGGTATTAAAGTGGGAGAAAATTTATTTTGGGCTGAATGTCCCTTATTCAGTACCTCATGCAGTGGTGGTTTAACCCCCAACCACACTAAGGTGACCTTTCACTTTCTAAAACTACTACAGCAGTCTTATTATGACTCTACTGGCAGAGATCTCACACCCTGAGTTTTGGCAGAGAGTGGTTTCACCCTAAGACTGTGATTTCAGGTCATGTTGCTGTTAAAACTGAGGTGATGGCCTAAGACCTTGAAAGTGAAGAATAATCACTGATGACCTCTAAATTCTCTTCAAGGTCATCCTCTCTATTCTTAAATAATAAAGCATCTCCACAGCTGATTTGTGTTATTTTGTTGTTTTATAAAATTCAAGAAATCTGACAGCATTTTAAATTTCAACCGCACCTTTTTATCCCCCTTGACAGTGTGTCTGCCAGTGTAATTCTATCCACATTCCTGGCTTATTCCGAGATAGTTAATAACATCCATTAGAAATGCCTACAATATTTTAAAAATAAATTGTATATCAACAACCTTTTGGTGCCCTCTTCTAAATAAGTCTTTTCACTTTTGGTATAAGGTGGGCTGACATTTTATCAAATTTCTAAATTCTAATCAGCATTTGATTAATACTGCTATATTCAATTAATCTCTTTTCTCTTAACTTTTCCTAGAAGTAGACAGAAGAAACTGAGACGCTCCTACACTTTGCTTAGAAATGCTCTCAGCTAAATAACTTGTTTTCAGTTTCATTGCTCACCAGTTTTACTTTCTGCATAACTCTAAAAACCAGTTCAGCCAAGCTATTTAACACTTCATAACAAGCGTCCCTTTTTTCCCCAGGAACCCATAATGTGTTTCAGATTTGCAACTGATGCCTTATTAGAATGGTTTTTAATGCCTACATTTCAATGCCTATTGTTTTTATGACTACTTATGTATTCTCTTAGAATATGGCAGCCTCCTCTATAGCTTGCTGGTCTTCTTTATGAGCTTCCAACATCTCTTCACTGCAATTTTTAAATTTTCTTTCATTTACTTGAATGAGCTTCCACCTTGAACACATCACCTTGTAACAAGGCCATTTACATTATTTTAAGTACTTGTTACAGCAGAACCCCCCATGTCTCAGAACTAAAATCTGTCTCCATTAGCTAAAACTGACATCACAAAATCAATAATTGAGTGGATTAAACTACAAAACTTTTTTCTCTGACATTGTGGGGACTAGAAAGTCTTATATGTCATTGCCAGATGAATTGATTACTGGTGGTAATTCATTAGAAAAAGCAGACGGTTGACTACTCACTGTAATCTCACAGGTGTAGAGAGAGAGAGTGACATTTCTTTTTCTGTTTCTTTTATTGTAATATCACAAAATCTACAGGATAGTGGCCCAACCTCATGATTTTATTTAAAGATAATTACTTTCTACAAGTTCTTATCCCAGTACACTCTATTATGTTTTAGGAATTCAAGATGTGAATTATGGTGAGGGGTGGAAGACAGTAGAATTTACTTTATACCATACTTTGCACTATTAAATATCTGTGAAAGAGGTTTAATGACAAGAAGTATTTAAGTCACATTTCTTATCATCCTGGCAGAAAGAGGGGTTTCAGAATGCAGATCTTATGAGATGTCATCACACTTATACCAGAGCCTTTCTGATGTGATTTTCGAAATCTAAGTCAGTCATGCAAGACAGGCTCTTCCTCCAACTTTTTCCACCTCAGCCCTCTTTGTTCAACTTCACAGCCAAGAGGAAGCCACTTTCCATTTCTGATTATTGTTTTCTTTACTTCTCCTAAAGTCTTACCTCCCTTAGCCTTTCTCTGCTATAAAAACTAGTGGTTGAATTAGAAGCCACTGAACTAACTTATGAATATAATTTTATCTCATGATACCTAAATGCAGCAAGTATGCCAGAATCCATTCTTTCATATAACATTCACTGCTGAGTTTCTGAAGAGATTTCTTTTCTCAGACTACATTTCTAGGGATGGCTCTGTTTCTGGGGCAGTACTGGTAGTCCTCACACAACAGTGAGCAACATACTTAGAAGCTTGATGATGTAAGACTCACGTTTCACCTATATTGTTTTCTGGTGACAACTGAATCAACTTATCACACAATTGGGGCTAAAATTTACACACGCATTTATTTTGTCTAACTCTGGAGTTGAAAAAATTAAAAAAGTGTTACTGGATGATATCAAAGTGTTGGCAAAACCACACGTGCTCCAGAGAGTCTATGGAAGATATATGGTTTTAATGTATGCATTTTTCCAAATATATATGTTGAAATTTTACTTTAATACTAGTAATATTCTCAAATGCACCAAGGCAGCATATCATTTTTGAAGGGAGAAAAAGAGCACAGAGGCTG
This sequence comes from Lyroderma lyra, assembly GCA_004026885.1. Classification (NCBI taxonomy): domain Eukaryota; kingdom Metazoa; phylum Chordata; class Mammalia; order Chiroptera; family Megadermatidae; genus Lyroderma; species Lyroderma lyra. Next base: position 12,055 of record PVJL010017806.1, read on the forward strand.
AGTGAACCTGGAAAATACTCACCACATAATCAAAGTCTACAAAAGGTGAAACATTTCTAAATCATCCTACATTTTAAGAAAGGCCTAATGAATTTAAAAAGGCCTTTTTGAGCCACATGTTTCTGTCAAGTGACCCATCTGTCCCCCAGGAGTGAATCTGTCTTAGTGTCACCACCAAGCTCAGTAATAATCTGAGTCAGCCACAAGCTGTGATTTTAGTCCAAACGCATGATGAATTTCAGAGAACTTAACCAAGGGTCTGTGGTTTTGCTTTCTGAATTTGGGGGTGAAAGACCTGCATTTTCAGGACAAATACATTGTGTTAATCTTGATTTTAAAAAGGATTTTATTTTTTAATCTGGGTGGTATATAAATATAAATTTATATTTATATAAATTTGTACAGTATCCCCCCAAATTATCTCTTAATTCTGTGGGGTAACTTAGCTGAGAGTTGCCTTTTACAAAAATTGTTAACTGTAATAAGAGAAGACTTGATTCAACTTATTTTTCACATAAAAATCCTTGAAAACAGTAACTTTGTTTCTCTAATCACAAAATGCCTCTCTCATTCAAATAGAGGATTAATGACTTTTTGACTTCTACATCTCAAGGTAGAACCTGGTCCTCCACACCAGAGAGCCTGCAGAAACTACCATCAAATGCAGATTTTGGAGTCACGTGTTTCATTGGTACAAACATTTCCAACTGCTTTCGCATCAGCTTATTTTTCAGGTCTTCTGTGGGATGCAGAATTAAGATGTATGTAAGGCTGCATCTTTCCAGCAACATGTATATGTATGTGAGAATTATAATAGGGTGTCTAGACCATTTGAAGTTTAATTGTTTTATTCATCAATCCACTTACTAAGTGCTTAAAATCATAACTTGATCCTGACATTGCTAAATTAACATGCATATTTAAAAAACATAGAAGATGTAATCTAAATGCCCCCACCACCCCAAAGAAAGCTCAGGTCCAGAAAAATTCAAAGGTGAATTCTACAAACTTAAAAAGAAAATTAACATCTTTGAATCAGATCTTTTCTAATTCTACCAAGAATTGTAAGAAGAGGAAACACTTCCCAATGCATTTATTGAGATAGCCATTACACGCATACCAAATTAAATAACAGCACTAAAAGTAAAGAAAATGACAGGCAATACTTGTCATATAATTTATGCTAAAATTTTCAAAAATATACTAGAAAATCTAACAGGACATTAAAATTTCACTTGATATTTACTATTATAAAGTGAAATTTATTCCTGGAATTTAACAATGGTTTATCATAAATAAACAAATTTACTATACCACATTCACAGAATAAATTAAAAAATATACTGTTATATAAATAGACATGAAAAGAGCACACTTGAAAAAAATTGAAACCTTTTCATAATTAAATTCTCAACAAGTTATTTCTATATATGTATATGTATATATGTCTATGTGTATGTGTGTGTGTGTGTGCTTGCATCATGTAACTCAACATAATACAATATATTCTAATAAAAATTGTGTATAACAACATTTCGACAATATATACTCCTTAATATTTACCTATGTCATCAACAAAAAACTTCTGGTCATGATTGCATTTTATGTAATTCCACAACCTGTGAAACTGGTCTTACTAGAAAGTATAGACTTTCTAGAAATGGGAACAGTGAGGCTGTTATATATTTACCCTCAAACCCCACTGAACTTAATATAACACAAAGGCACTACTATGCATCTCTGTTAAGATTTCCCACTCAGACAACACAGATCATCACGCTTCTTTTTACTTGGTCCTCTTGCTCCATGTTTACACTCTTCTCTTGGTTTATCCTCTGAGCTCTTCAAAGGAAAATAAGCCCTCTGATGAAACTTGCTGTGTCCCTAACATGCAGCCACCTGTTTCTATAATTCGTTCTTTGGTCATGATTCCTTGTTCCTTTTGATGTGTTCATTGCTTGTAACCTTCAAAGTCATCTCATTTAAATTTTAACCTTCCTCCTATTTATTTTATTACAATATTTTTTCTGCTGGTCTCTTTTACTTGCATTGTAGCATGATCTACTGTCCATCCAGTTGCTCCTGAAATCCTTACTAGGAAGGTCCAGCTGCTATGGAGTGGGTTCAATAAAGCAGCTAAGACCAATGAAAAGAAATACTTTCCCAGACTGGGATAAATTCTTACCAGACATGGGTCTTTAGATGCATTTTACTCTGGGACCATGTATACCAACGAAAAAAGAGCAGCTGCCATGGTTTCTATTCCATGACGCTCCCTGTATTGATAATGATTATAGAACACGAAGGGGGTTTGTCAGATTGGCCACCAGAGATGAGGTCCCTAAAACCTCTCCTGAAAAAGGCAAGTAAACATCCAGCCAGGATCCAACACAGGAAACCTTGAGTGGCACAGAGACAACTGAGAAATCCACGCATTGCAAAAAGCACCTGAAAGTTAGAGTAAGGAGGGGGTGATCAGGAGAGAAGGGAGAGAGTAGAGATGTATCATGACCCAACACCACTACAGCTAACTAAAGAAACTAGAGAGAAATTAGGGAGCAGCATGATATAGGGGAGTGGGTAGGCCAAGAAGCAACAAGGGTGGAAGCCAGAGCTGCTGGAACATGGGGAGACCCCGAGGGAGCTGGACTTAAAAGCTGCATGTTGGAGAAAAAGTCTGGGAGCTGAACTCTGAAACTATAAATAGCAAGGAAGTGGAGTAAGACATTGAACTGCCCTAGATATGATTAGGGCCCCAGACACAGCATCACAGCTCCTGGCATACTCGCAGCTCAAATCACACCAGTGTGCTGTGCCCTCGCATGGCACCCCAACTCAGTTTGTGGTTTGTGCACAGCATGCTTGGGGCTTGCACTTGCAAATGCTGCCTGGAAGATTGGTGTGGAAATGAATCCCTGAGACATGGCTGGGGGTAAAATCCTGGAAAAATGAAAAGGGCGAATTTGACAGCATTCACCCCAGGTTAGTGGTCTCAGCCTGCATCCTATCAGGATCCCCTGTCTCGCTCAGCTTTTGCAACAAAAAGCAGGAAGCAGAGCAGCTTGAGCTTACATTTTATTGGCCTTCCCCTTCTCCTGAAGCTTCCACAACAAACTAGAGAAAGCAGAGAGTGAAGACTGTTGTTACCCACCTTCGAATGCTGGTGGAGACTAGAGATATGGCTTTAAAACTTCCCTTCTTTCCCAAAATTTGCCCCCCAGTTCCAGCTAGTGTCTACTCTACAGGAAGACCCCACAATTATACTAATCATAGAAATAAAGTGATCTCCTGAGCTGTGCGGGAACAAAGTTCTCATGTGGAAAAAGTAAAAAACAACAGACAATATGAGTACCTTAGGATTTAAAGCTGCTCAGAAAGAAGATGAAATATCTCCAGAAAAGTATCTTATAAATCTAGAAATTTATGAACTAAGTGACAGAGAATATAAAATAGTCATTCTAAAGGCTCTCAGAGAAATCAAAACATACTGGCAAAACACCATAGCTGAAGTGAATGATCTCAGAAAGGAAATCCATGAATGAACGGAATAGTTTAACCATTAAATTCAAACAATAAGGAAGTATGATATGGTTATTTGAGAGATAAAAAATACAATAAAAGGAGTGAGAAATGAAGTAACTGCCACAGAATAAAGGGCCAACCAGAGGGAGAAAAGAATTACTGATATTGATGATCAGAACATTGAAAAATCTCAGAATGAGGAAAAGAGGGAATATAGAACCAAAAGAATTGAAAGAACTCTGCAAGAACTATCTATTACATAAGACATAACAACATCAGGATAATAAGATTGAAAGAAGGGGAAGAGCCCTCTACAGAGAGTATACCAAAACAAATAGTAGATGAGAACTTCCCAAACTTATAGAAAGATCGAAAACCCCAAATTCAAGAAGAAAATAGGTTTCCTAGATGCCTGGACCTTCGCAGATCTTCTCCAAGACATATTGTACTAAAGATGTCAAAAAACAAAGAAAAAGAGACAATTCTCAAGACAGTTAGAGAAAAAAAGAACTATTATCTTTAGAGGTAAACACATCAGCCTGGCAGAAAACTGCTCAGAAGAAACTCTAAAAGCCAACAGGGAGTGAAATCAAATATTCAAGATATCAAAAGAGAGAAACTTCCAGACAAGAATAAATTATCCAGCAAAATTATCCCTCAGATATGAAGAAGGAATAAAGACATTTTCAGACACACAGTAGCTGAAGGAATCCACCGACACAAAAACGACACTTCAAGAAATACTGAAGGAGGCTCTTTGACCTGAAAGAAAACATCAGAGTAAATGAAATAAAGTTGGGATGACAAAAAAGAAACAAAAATAAAAAATAATAAATTTAAAAATGAAAGTAATGGTCATAGGAACTCCTCATATATCAATTATCACTCTAAATGTTAATGGACTGAACTTACCCATAAAAAGAAACAGAGTAGCACAGTGAATTAGAAAACAAAACCCATCCATATTCTGTCTCCAAGAGACACTTCAGTTGTAAGGACAAACACAAACTCAGAGTGAAAAGATGTTAATGATACTTCAAGCAACTGGCAACCAGAAAATGCAGGAGTTACCACATTGATATCTGATTAAACAAACTTCAGGTCTAAAAAGATAACGAGGGAGTTCCCTGATGGTGTAGTGGCTTAAGGCTTCGGCACTGGCGCTGTCAGTGCTGTGGCCTCTGTTCAATTCCTTGGCCTGGGTTTGATTCCCAGTCAAGGAGATACCCACACACCAAAAAGCAAAAAAAAAAAAAGATAACAAGATAAGAAGATGGACACTACATAGTGATAAAAGGCACAATACAACAACAAGAAGACTTGACGCTACTTATATATGCTACCAATCAGAAAGCACCAAAATATATAAAGCAACTACTAACAGATCTGAAAGGAGAAATTCACAAAAACACAATCATTGTAGGAGACATACACACCACCTTAAGAATCATAGACCGGTCATGTAAACAGAAAATAAATAAGAAAATGTCAGCTCTTAATGTCACATAACAGCAACAGAATTTGATTGATATTTACAGAAAACTTCATCCAGCAAAAAAAAAAAAGAGACTATACCTTCTTTTCTAGTGCATATGGAACTTTCTCAAGGACAGACAATATGCTGAAACACAAAAGTTGTCTTAGCAAATTCAAGAAGATTGAAATAATATCACCTGTATTCTCAGACCACAACGCTCTGATATTGGAGATCAACTGTAAAAGAAAAACAGAAAAAAACACATATACACAGAAATTAAACATCTTATTAAAAATGACTAGATCAAAGATCAATTAAAATAAGAAATTAAAAATACATAAAAACTAATAAAAATGATAATACAACAT
>PVJL010017807.1:0-17420 GCA_004026885.1 Lyroderma lyra
AGAGACTAGCCAGAAGAGCCTCATAAAACTCAAGAGAAAGGACAGTGGTTCTTTAGGTATAGGGGAAAGGGAGCAGGGGAGGATGGGACAAACAGTAAATATTTCTGATGGTATTAACACCTTTTAAAGCAGGGCTGTTCAAACTTTTGACTTTTCTGAGTGACATTGGAAAAACATTCGTGGGCCACACACAAAATATACTAACACTAACATTAGCTGATGAACTAAAAAACCAAAAAGTCCACACATAAATTTAATGATGTTTTAGAAAGTCACAAATTTGTCTTGGGCCACATTTAAAGCCATCCTAAGCCAGATGTTGGACAAGCTTGTCGTAGAATCTTTTCCCTATGGTAGTGAATAGGAAGAACTGGCAGCCTTCACACAGCAGTTTTTCAGTGAGACACAATGAATATTAGTACAAGTGAGTAAAAGAGAAGCAATCAAAGTTGGCAAAACTCTTAACAGAAAGCCTGTTTAAATATTTCAATATCTTCAATCTTTAAAACCACACACACACACACACACACACACACACACAGAGAGAGAGAGAGAGAGAGAGAGAGAGAGAGAGAGAGAGAGAGAGAGAGAAAGAGAGAGAGAGAGAAAATACTGTATTGAACAGATTATTTCTCAAGAGGAAAAGTGGTAAGAACCAAACCTGAAACTGGACTATTTATTTCAAAGAGAAAAGAGTGAAATAAAGTATAAGTAGAATTTATCTTCTCACAAAAAGAAACAAACATTAAAACAACCTGCTCCCCCACCAGCAAACAGTACTTTCTGTCGGGATACTATTAACAGACTCCACACGAATAAATTCTAAGTAGATTACTTAAAAAGGAAGAAACAATGAGTTTTCTTTAAAATGAGACAACCCTGATAATACTATATCTAAATACATTTAAATAAAATTAAAGTATATTTTACTGTATAACTATGAATCTGCATTATTTTCTAAAGGCAGTAATTAAGCCAATAAACCATAAAAATTAAAGCCTCAAGACTTAGTTAAAAACCAACTATGTATTCACAGCTCACTAGTTTATGATACAACAAACTCAGAGGCAAAAATCACAATTGGCATCTAATTTGCTCCCCATGACAGGTGTCAAAAATCTTAGATTACTATTTTACAGGGAAAACATCAATTGTCCAGGGTGCCTTCTCATCTTGTTTTCAATCCTTCTTTATTATTAAAGAAGAATAATGGAGTTCCCTGGTGGTGTAATGGCTAAGCCGTCAGCGCTGTCGACACTGCAGGCTGGGTTCAATTCCTAGCCCAGGAACTACCCACATAACCAAAAAAAAAAAAAAAAAAAAAAGAAAGAAAGAAAGAAAGAAGAATGACTCATGTGTATAAACTGTTCATGTGTAATTTATGAAATTACCCCCCTTTTAATAGAAGTTGATAATGGTGATGGCACGGGTGATTCAAGTGTCTATAAAAAATCATGCTGTAAAGCTGACACAGGTGGGACCAGAGAACTGTAACATTTCCAGGTGACACACAAGCAGGTGTTGTTCCCAATGACATCAGAAAACCACAGAGAAAAGTTTTTCCAGGTGACGCACACAAATGTGCTGTTCCTAACACGACTGCTAGACGACAGCAGAGAGCAGCATGTTATTGTTCTGCATTAAAATGAGAATCAGAACCTCTGGTGCTAACTCACTTGGAGATAAACCCTGTTTATGACCTTCACAGGCCTCATCTCACCTACTGCTTCCACTCACCAGAGGAGCTTAGACCCATGGTTCAGGCAGAACTCCATGGATCAGCAATTAGCCCAGAGAAGTGCTGGCTGGACGTCAGGTGGAGGCAATTTGCCTTTACAGGTACACTAATGGACCTAAATCTTTCTCTCTTTTTTTGTAGGTCCCTGACTGGGAATCAAACCCAGGCCTTGGCATTGAGAGCCCCGAAGCCTAGCCACTACACCACCAGGGAACACCAATCTTTATTTCTTGATAGCAAGAAGCAAGAAACAAATGCACCTACACCCAGTACTCCTCCGTTACTCTCGTACACCAAAACCAGAAGCAATAAGCCAAGATTTTCCCCTCTGACCTCTTCTTCTGGTGGGTACCCTGAGAACCGACACCCCTGCAGGGGACTCAGCAGTCTTTCTGGGCCACATTCCTCACCTTTTGCTTCCAGAGTGGTTCTTGTATGAATCCTGAAGGCTCCTGAGGTCACCTGAACCCCTCAACATGGTGGTGCCACCAGAAACAGCATTAGGCTCCTCTGAAAAGGCTGAGCAAAGTCGAGGTGCTCCTGCAGCCAGCTCCAGGGGTACCTGCTGGCACCACGTGGGGTTGTGCAGGATCACATGGGGCCACGTAGGAGCTCACAGAGTGGTCTGAACAGGCTAGAAACCAGCAGCAGCGCCCACTAGACCTGGTCCGGTGTTGTCAAAACTGAGGCTGCACTGACTGTCCAATCACAATACACCTGCATCTCAGCTCCTCCCCGCTGGTTCTTATCCTCTACCTCTGCCATTGGGCCTTAAATTAAAGCCCAGTCCAACCCTCCAGCCCCCAGCTAAGGCATCTTTGGAGCCAAACAGTGAAAGGCTGGGAGGGTCTGGGGGCGTGGTCTGACCTGACTCCTCCCCTGGGAGGGGCTTGTCCATCTCGGAAGGCCCAGGCTCTCCCCCATGCAGAGTGAGAAGTGTCTAGTCCCTCTGCCCCAGGTGTCAAGGGCCTCCTCCCTGCCCTGAAAGGGTCTTGGGTCATCATCGGATGATGGCATTTCCACAGTGGGGGATGGGAGAGAGAAACGGTTCCCTGACCCTTGGGGTTGTGTTCCACTTTCAACTGTAAGGTGACATCAGCGTTTCTGGAAACATTTGACTTTACTTTCCAAAGTCTCTACCTGAGCTCAGACGTTATTTATCAGAAAGGAAGTAGACATAAAAGGAAACAAACGCATCTCACCAAGGTTGGACACACCTGCGCTGATGATGGGTCTGAGCAAGTCAGCTGTTAATCTGATCAGTACGCTTAGTGATTCACAGCGGATCAAACATGTTCAGAATCAATAGCACTAATCTGGTATCAAACTGACAGACCTATGCTTAGGCCTTTGCTCTGCCCCATGAGAGACTGTGAGGGACCCTGCAATGTCTGTATTTGTGATTGGTAAATTAGAGATCATTAATTCTTGTGCTAGGATTTTTGTCAAGTTAAATAGACTGTGTGTATAACAGCTTTTACACCATGACTGGTACAGAGCAAATTTCTAGTAAGTGTTATTTACTGTTTTAATGATGACAGTTATGAGTCACTCAGCTGTTTATCTCATTTTAAATGTGGTTAGTGAATTTATAAGAGTGAGCATGTTAAGACTAGAGGTGAGATTTCTAAAATAAAGTTGTATTTGAGACTTACTGCTATTAGGCAAAATGATTTATATTTATACTGATATTTTTCATCATCTATTGAGAAGACAATTGACTGGAAAGTGGAATTGGAATAGTAAGGTATTGACAACATTGTTTAAACCAACTGTTACAGTTACTCCATGGATAGCTTAAACCAGGAGCCTGATTTCCTTCCTGACATTACTTCCAAACCCTTGGTCAGAGCAGGAAAAAGGCTTGCAGACCCAATGATCCAGACACTGTACTGCTAGGAGTTTGTTCTATGGAACCAAGAAGAGATGCATGCACAGTATGAGGATATTCAGTGCAAAAAACCAGTTAACATCAACCCACGTTCTATCACAAGAGGAAGGTACATATTTCATGACACCATGTGATGCAACTGTGTACAATCATGATCACATGAAGCATTTATGCAGTGGGAATAATTATCATGCATGTGAAGTTCTAAAAAATAGCACAGACACAGTAACAGTTTGGGAAAGATTTCTAAAAACAACACATTTAAGACTAAATCACAAAGAAATAGAAAATGTGAACAGACCTATAATAAGGTGATTGAACCGCCAATTAAAAGTAAAATTAACTAGTATATACAGAAAGGCTTCGGAAAACACAGAGGGTTCTACAGACCTAGGGTTTATAGCAGAACACTTGGCAGAGTTGTGTGCATCAGCTCACACAAATAACTGGATCATTTTTGAATGACTCAATAAGTTTTAAAACATGTGATTGGTAGAAAAGTAAGTTAGTGGTGCTCACAAGTCACTCTTAGAACCTCACGGGTGCTCCTGTGCCAATTCCTGCCCATCTAAGCTCATTGCACTTCAATCCATGAGCAACATGAAGAGAAATGGATGTATTTCTGAGGGCAGTTGTTTTGTGTTCTTCTAAATTCTAGAGGCTCCCTAACTTATCAACACCTGTTTTAAAAATTATTAGCTCATTCTATTCTGAGAATAAGCTGGGAGAATGGAGAAAGCAGTACCTCTCCAGTGCAGAAAAATATTTCTCCAGACATATAACTAAAAATGACACTATTTAGCAACAGCTCCGATGCTATTGCTGTTGAGTAGCTGAAGGGATTTGGACTTGAACTGCAGCACTGGCTCTTCCTGGTCTCCAGTATGCCACCTCACCCTGAATAATGTGGACGTCTCAGCCTCCATAGTCCCACATGCCCACACATTAAAATCAATCTTTTCCTCTATATCTTGAAATTCTATTTATTTTAATTCTCTGGAAAACTCTGACCAGTACAGTGAGTCCAGAAATGGGAGAATGGGGAGAATACAGGTTGGAATGGCTGAGTCTGCAGAGGCTGCAATGGCTCGGTTGTGAAAGGAAAGGCAAAGACAGGAACTTAGTATGTTCTCTTCTGTGTGACTGAGAGCATGGGACTGCCCAAAATCAGGATGCGGATATGATTAAGTAAATACAGGGAGAAGAGGATTAACTCAACGTGGGACACTTGTAGTTTGGATTTCCTGGCCCATTCAAGTGAAAGCAGCCAAGAACCAGATGCAGTGATGGCCATGACGTTCAATGAGAATGTCTGAGCAGATGACATAGGATAGAAGCCAGGTGAAGAGCGGTGACATCTGAAACCAGGACAATGGGAGATAAAAACAAGGAGTGAAAAGAGAATGTTATAAAAACAGAGAGGGAGAGAGTAAACAAGGGAGGGTCTGAGAGAGGGAGGGAGAGAGAGAAATTATCCCAATACAGGGGGCGCTTCCCCAGGATGAGACCCCGAGCTTTGAAAGAGGAAGACGAGGCCCCCAGGCATGGCACCCTGGCAGGAGAGAGGTGGAGGGCATCGAGGCAGGATGCTGGACGAGGATCCCAGGATGTCAGCTGTTCCACAGGTGTGCCATGGTGAGTCCATTCGCACTGGTAGTGGTGACCCAAGACGCCCTGCAGGTTGTCACGCTGAGATCCCTGCTGGCACATTGCCTCTTTTAACTGGGAAAAAATGCAGCATGGGCCTAACCACAAACCTTTTCTAAATTGTTTTAATGGTGGTAAGGATGTGGCAAGTGACAGATATCCTCTTAACAAGTGCTGAAGTGAATGGTCCCACAATTGTGACCATAGCGCAGTGTTGTACAGAGGCATCTAGAACCTTCTCCTCTCACATAACTGACATGAGTGTTGGAAAGCAACTCTCCACACCCTCACGTTCTAACGTCTTTAGCCCTGGCATGGGGCCTACGGCTAAGGAGGTGCTTGGCTTCCTGCCTTTGTGCTGATGTAGCAGAGTGCATGCATGTCACTGCACAGAAATGTTCCTCTGGGCTTAGTGGAAGCAGTGGCAGGTCATGGCAGGTTGAGACGCAGGATGTATGGTGTCGCCTATGCACTTTGGTCATATTTCTGTCAGACTCCTATCCAGTATCTTTTACCCCCCCACCCGCCATATTTGTCAGGTGCTCTGATTGGGATGAATCCTTTTTTCCAGTGTCCATTAATGACTTGACCCATAGACCTGCTGATGGGGGTTCTTGCTAATGCTTGTGGCAGCCCCAGGTGGAATTTGATCCTGAGACCCCTTCATGCTGTCTCATGGGCCCTGTACTAATAGTGGCGACGTTGTTGCATTTGCGCTTGCTACTCAGTTTTTCAGAAACTTGCACTGTGTTGTTTCGTGAAACACAGTACACAAGTCACAGAACAAAACTAGGGAATGTATCACATGGGGCTGTTTCTGAGAACAAGAGGTAGGAAGGATGCGTTGGTGGGCAGTGAAGGTAGCGGGGACATTGTCAGCAGCCCTGAAGCTCCATAGTTCTCCTGCGTGTGTGTAATGCTATTCTGTCAACAGTATGTGTAGGTTTTGTACTCATTACTATAATGAAGTTTCCTAATTATAGAAAATTAGAAATGCCATTTGCTTAAAATAACAGCTGGATATGGTGGCAAAATAGGAAAGTAAGTACACTAAGTTTATATGAAAATTTGCATTTATAGATGGATGAATTATAAAGGTGATTATATGTAGCATAAGCTTTTTTTCTTCCAAATTAAAGGTCTTTCTATGAAAATAAAAAGCAAATGATCCAAAGCCACAAAGACATTTCTGTCTTTTTACTTTTGGTTGCTTCATGGGCTGGAGTCTCAGAATAGTTTGAAGACTGATCTGCGTGGAGCTGGGCACACCTACAGGTGGGGACCTTATAGACGAGTGCCACATGCTGGCGAAGGGTGACCTTTACTTCAGAATCACCCTTCATGCTCGCTGGGTAATTGGGACCAAAGTTAACTGCCAAGCGGTAGTGACTGGGAAAGGCCCGATGGTCAGACACATGGCCTTGGGCTTTCCTCCTCCCCAAATAACTTGGGCAGCCCTTTACCTATGAGGAAGATCTCTGAACATTCGAAATGCTGCATGTGCTAATGATGTGCTTGGGTCAGCAGTGGTCACTCAGGAGCCCACGCAGGGTCAGGTGGGCAGGAGGGCCAGGAGTGCCAGTGACAAGTTTTCACATTAGCACCTAGAAGTTCCAGTGCCTGTCATGTTTTCTTTGCCTTGAAACTTTCTTTTAACAAGGATTGAGCACGTACTTGTGAGGGTTCCTCCTGATAAATTGGATTCCCTCTATGTTGTTACTGTACTCTCTCCATCACAATTTACTTTAGTTTTACTGAGTTTAGAAGTAAGAATTAAGTATTTTTTATTTCTATTTCTCCTAAGTTCGCTTAAGCTAAATAGTTAAATCTTTGAGCAAACTGATGGCAAAGGAGTCCAAAGTCAAATTTATTTAGTTAGTTATCCATCTGTCTGTTTAAAGGGGAGGGACAAAACACATGTATGTATGCAGTGATACTGATGCTAGGAGAGGTGGGAGAACTGCTGAAGTATCTGTTAGCATGAACACCTTTATGGGGGCCTTTTGGAAATCTGTGTTTAAGGTACACATTTGCAGTAAGAAATCTTCAGTTTAAATGTGTATGTATGTATGTATGTATACACTTCTTTTGAACATAGAACGACTTTGAAATAACATTTGAGAATCCATAGTGGGGAAAAAAGCCTCATCTTTGTGGTGTTTGTGGCCAGAGATTTCGTCACGGAAGCCCCTGCAGGTGAGTCAGGCCATGTTCTCCTTCTCTTCAGTAACATAAGTTACACCTCCTTTTTAACTCTATTTTCTTATCAGTGCTCTGGTTGTTTCTTAAATTATAACTTTCCTTAGCACTTCCGATAAGCAGAGTTGTTGAAAACACTTTGTAGACTTTCACCTACATTACAATTTTTAATACTGTCTTCACTCTGTGGAGTAAAGTGTTATTAAATATTTTGTCATCATCGAGGTTGCTGAGTGCTTTCGTGTCTAAATTGTCATCATTTAAAGGACTATTTCATTACTTGTCTTTGAATTGAAACTCATTATAACTCTAGTGTTCTAACCTTAGTGTATTTCTTCACTCTTGTTCATTCATGAGTAGTTTGCTATGAAAATATAGCAGATTTGAAAAATCCAGCCTTCTTTGTTTTAGAAACTCTTCTGTTCATTATTTGAAACTCATGTGATTATTTTTTAAACCTAAATCCCTGACTCCAGTTGCAATTTCTGAAAAGTTATTTTTTTTTCCTGAATGAACATTCCTGCCTACTGTGGTATATGTGTAAAATTTTACTTCTTAACAATACTCCTAAAGATTTTATTCTTAAGGCTTTGTTATTTAACTTTTTATTTATTATTTATTTCTCTATAAGTTTAAATAGAATGTTTCCACTTTAAACGTCATCCAGCCAGTTAACTGGTTTTAGCTGTACTGCAATCAACTCCTGTTTGGGCACTTTGAATGAGAAAGCGCTGCATTTCCCTATGATATATATATACACGGAGGGTTGTGGGGATAAAAACACTTCATGTGAGATCCTTTTCAGTAGCTTAAACCGTTATACTCTGTCCTTGGGAAACTATAAAATGAGCCATATTCTGTTACTGTGATGAAGAGCAGTAAAATGTCATTGTCAGAGCTGATTAGTTACAGATTTACCAAATTCTAAATTATCAGTTATAAGAGGTATCAGTTATCTGCAAGGAAACAGTACTTGCTAAGTCAGCTGCCATCATCGTGTGCTTGTCACTTGCTCGCTGACCCCATTTGTCTACTAATTCCTTCCTGATTCAATGCTGCTTTTGCTGTCTCAGAGACTTCAGCAGTCAGACACGATTTGAGACAGTTGGTAGGTTCAGTGAAGTGGATTTAGGGTCTAAAACATCATGTAGGAATAGTGCCCTTTTGCAAGCAGGAATCCCGGAGCCAAGCAGGGGTGGGTGGGAAGCACTGGGAAAGTCCTAGAAATAGAGCCAGCAATGCTTGATACTGGCCACATAAACAGCCTAGTTTTCATGAGTTAATGAAGACTTTCCCTCTGTTTCACCGTTTTCAGTGATCTTCAATGTTTTTTCTTTATAGACTTAACTTACTAGTGCATCATAATGATAAAAGATACGAATGTGATGAACGTGAGATAACCTTTATTCGTCATGACCACCTGACAAAGCACAAAAAAATACATTCAGGTAAGGTATATTTTGTAAGGATGTTTCCAAAACGCTTCTTTAAAAAGCTTCTGAAGAGGACACACTGCATCATCTTGATGTAATTTGATATATGTTGGTCACCCCTTTGTAATACTTGTTCTAAAATGGTTTTTTAAAAAGGGACATAATCTTATGAATTGTTTTTCTTCTCTGTAATTTTATACATTTGATTGTTCCTTATGACTACAAACTCTATTTTAAAATTATTTGAATCAGATTTTTGAATTTTGCATATTATTGCAGATATGTGCAGTAATTTCTGTTGGCAACTCCCTGAAGGGATAAGTCAAGATCATGTTGACCACTCTGATGGGATATGAAAGGAGTTAGCAAAACATAGATGTTGGGAGAGAATTGGTTGTAACAGGATATATGTAATAGTGACTTTTTGAGACTCTGTCTTTGAGAAAGAGTACATTAATCATCCTATCAATTTCAGATATTTATGATATATTTACTATGTTTATATTCTGGGGATATTTTTCCCTTGTTATAGCCTTTGTTTTATTTTTATTTTTTTAAATTCATTTTTATTTTTAGAGTTATTGGGGTGACATCTGTTAGCAAGGATTACATAGGTTTCAGGCATACAATTCTACAGTGCATTTGTCAACTGGATGTATAATAAGTTCACCACCTAATGTGACTTCTCTTTCCTTCACCTTATATTTAGCTTCCCTCCTCCTCTCCCACCCCCTCCCCTTTCTCCCTTCCCTAACCCACTCATTCCCAAATAAACATTAAACTATTGATTATGTCCATGGGTTATTCTGGGGATTTCTTTCATGTTTTCCTCTCAGATTGATGTTCAGGAAGGCTAAGAGAGCCCACTCTGTGAGCAAAGTAATGGGAAGAGCCACCCTGAACACAGTAGAGCAGGTGATTATACTGTTATTGTAAATGTACTTGAAGCAGATAGTATGTGACAGATACTCATTATTTTCTTAAATGATCCCAATGAGGCAGGTTAGGTTGTTGTGACCATTTTAAGAGATGTTAATGGTCTCAAGGCTTTTTTCACTAAAACTATACATTTTCATTTTAGGTAGAGAATTCTAAATGCCTAATTCTAGAGGCCTTAAGTTAAGAAAGTGATGTTTAGAGACAAAATCTTCGTAAGTGGATGTAAGGATAGAGATGAGAAATGGGACTCATGTCAAGTTTCTGTTTATATTTGTATTTTGACTTGTTACAAAAGTAAAAAATTTCCAGATAAAAAGTCTCTTAAAAGGGTAGTACAAAGATCTGAAAATGCAGAGGTCCTTCTTATAAGCAGTAAGGTGGCCTAATCCTGTGTCAGTAGACACTCATCGACGTGCTTGGTATCTAGACGTGTTCCCAAAATAGTCCCAATGTCTCAGTGAGATCATTGACTTTGCAAAGTAAGGTTTGGAGTCTGCAGGGAAAGGTGACTGA
This sequence comes from Lyroderma lyra, assembly GCA_004026885.1. Taxonomy (NCBI): domain Eukaryota; kingdom Metazoa; phylum Chordata; class Mammalia; order Chiroptera; family Megadermatidae; genus Lyroderma; species Lyroderma lyra. The sequence continues at coordinate 10,361 of PVJL010017807.1, forward strand.
GGTGGGGGAAGGCGTCATATTCCTGAAAATAAGCACAGAGTTACTGAAGACAGATACTTGGGGATGGGATATAGAGCAAATATCCCGTCTGAAGCGTGGCTTCCCTCTTCTGGTAAATTGCTCACTATGTTATTTTCCTGTTTGATCCTTTGTTTCTGGGTGGGGAGGGACTGCAATGCATGCTATAATCAAATTATTTGGGTCTTTAAGGTGAAAAGGCTCATCAGCGTGAAGAAAGTGGACAATGTTTCAGTCGCAGGGACCACCTCACCTCACTGTCCATTACAAAACTGCGCACCTTGGTGAAAAAGTGTGGCAAAAGTAAGTGGAAATGTGGCACTCCTCATCACGGCTGTGCTGGATGCGTGGAGGCTGCAGGGAAGCTGCGGCGGGCCTAGCAGTTTAGTTTGTTCAGTTGCATAATTCCCATCTCTCCTCTAGCTTCTCTGAAATCCTAAAGGAATTGAGCAAAGCCTATTTTGTACTCATCTTCCATTGCTTCAAAGGCTAGGACATGGTAGACATCAAAGTTAATAACTGATATAAAATCTGGGTAATCTTTTGGGAATTTCCTTATGTTTGCTTGCTCTACTTTCAGAGTACATAAATACACAGCCTGTGTTTTACGCTTAATAAGAGCAATTACTGGAACTTGTCTGTAGTCAGAATTGAAATCCCTTTCTAATCAGACTAAGCATTTGAAATGGTATTTTACTTTAAAGAAAGTAGCCATTGTCCTGAATATCAGCTTTTTGATATAATTTAGATATCCGGGTCTAACAGAGATTAGTTGACTCTTCAAAGAATTCATGCTCCAGGCCTAGGCATTGGGAGTAAGTGCTAAGGAGTAGACATGGTCTAAGGTGCCATGAAACTGAGTGTCACATTGCTGAGCGTGATAGAGAGCATTCATACAGAACATGCGAGTGCAGTAACCGATAGACTGGTTCCAAGGCCCACAGGAAGCATGGGCTTTATGTTCTTGGGTGTTGGTCTAGTGCTTCTTTGCCTGACTGTGTTCAGCGATGCATGCATTTAATTGGTGTATTCACTGTAGTCACTGAAATCTGTGTTCATTAGGTGCTGGGAGAGAATGCTGCTGAGCACTGGGATGCTGCACAGAGAAGGGAAGGAGGACTTCAGCAGGCCCTGAGAGTGGTAGGGGCTTGCAAGTGCAGACTCATCTGGTTGGAAACTGTGACTGTTTTCTCTCAACCCCTTCATAGTCTCAGAAGTTGCTCAGTGCCTCAGAAGCTTTTGTTTAAATCACTTGCAATAGAAAATCATATAATTGCTTAAATAAATTATATAAATCATTAGGAATTAAAATGAGAAAAAATGTAAGTACTTATTTATTGATTCAATAAAAATAATAACATACTCACCACGTGCTAACATAAATAGCAATTTTGTGAAAAGTAACTACTTTACAAAACAAAAATACCTGTGAAAGAGGCATTGTTTTACATTTTTGTAAATCTCTTTAATGGTTCACTGGATGAATTGTCACATTCGCTGTCATTGTTACTTTGGTTGCAGTGAATGAAAAAAATTAGCCTCACTCAGATACATAGTTGGAAAAAGGAGTAGTTTTATAATAGACTTCTTAGATAATTGTAGATGTTAGTCTTTGCTATAGAACTTACCAATTGTAGTTTCTTAAGGACACTTGCAAGGTGGAATCTGAAACAGGATTAATGAGGTTTCATATTCATAAACTCAGTATCTTAGTCTATCTTGTACATTGAATACATGTTTTACCTATGCATAGGTTTAACATATCATGCATTTGTCATTTGGAAAGGAATGGTCACTGAGTTATGCTGGTTTTCCAAATGTTAGCATGTTTCACAGGACAGGATTCACGAATCACATTGCTAACACAGCAGCAGGGAGTACTGAGATGCTGTCAAGATCATGGGTGCAGACACAAGTTTTCCAAAGTTCTCTCATTAGCTTGAAAGCTCAGATTTTATCATTGCTAATAAATACTGTCAGTTTTTTCCCTTAAAGTAACAGAATCACTTGATTTAATTTTTGAGTAATACTTGCCAGATACTCGAAGTCTGTCACTCTAGCTCATCTTTCTTTCTTTTGAATAAAGTGGCATTCAGTACATGAAGAGCATGGCTGCTGCAGCGGCTGGCTCAGTCTCCTGGTGTTTTTCTCTGAGAAACCATCACGCATGGATTTGAGGTATGTTATTCATTAAAACACACCCCTTTTATTCTTGTAGGTATAAATCAACCTTTAATCAATGTGATGTTTGCAAGAAAATTTGTAAAGGCAAATCATGTCTCAAAATGCATTTTTGGACATATTCAGGTAAAATGTAAAGGATAATTTCTATATATTTTTGTGTTATTATTCAAGAGTAAAATTAAGACATTTAACTCTTGTACTTGGTTAAATTGTTTTGTTTTTATCCCATTAAGACTTTTACTCATTACATGAAAGTAGAGGCCACGAATGAACAATAGTCTGGTCTTCTGTTTTCTATGATAAAATTCTTAGGCCCATCATTTAGTACAATTTTGGAAAACATTTTTCAACAGGAAATTTACTCAACTTTGAGCTCTCATTTTCCTCTTCTGGTTGTTTATGGTTCCTCTAAATCTCTGTAACCCTGTGAAGACATGTGTTTTCCTTTAAAAGAGCAATTCAAATGTGACCTTGTTGTCTTCTCACCAAGTTACCACTGTATAATTTCTAGGTAGTTACAGTAGAATGAATTGTTTCAGCTGCTCCCCAGATGTTGTCACTTTCTAACCTGTCCTCACCCTCTGGCAATGCTACCGCATTTTGAAGTGTAGACTATATCGGGATTCTTTCTTATGTTTTCGTAGTCCTTGTTTGACATCTCATATAAATTAGTAATTTTCAAAGCTTTTCTTCTTTCTTTTTAAGAAAGAATCTCATTTATGCATTTACGGCTTTGTTTTATATTTGGTTTGGCTTTTGTCACGCTGCCATTCTGGAAGAGAAAAATTATTGGTTTCATAAATATCAGAGTGGGAAGTAATTGGATTTGGGTAATTTCAGTAGCAAAGAGTTACAGTACAGAATTTGTCAATGATACATACAGTGCTGCTGTAAAAAGCAGAAACGCTTCCCTCCAAATGCCAAAGTCCTAATTTATGGGGTCCATAAATAGAAGGCTCAGTGGGAATGCAAGCCAACTGTAATGATAGCCTCAGTTGGCCACATGCATACTGCATGCCAAGAGTAGTGGAAGCACTGTTACTGTGTTTTCTCATTGAGGCAATTCTCCTGCTCTGTGAGGTAGGTGCTGTGGCTATTTCACATAACAGGTGAGGGAGCTCTGGGTAGAAGTGAGGTAGCTGGTAGAGGTATGGCTAATACGTGGTTTAGCCAGAGTTCACTCAGAGATCTTTTTAATGTGTGAGGCCATTCCCTTTAGTATATCATGATAGCATATACTATTACTGCTTTCATTAAGTTTTTGTAAATATTTACATGGAAAATTTACCTCTAAAAACATTTGTCTTGCCAAGGGAGAGCATTTTATCCTTAATTTCACTTTTATTCATCCAGGTGTAAAACATTACAAATGTCAAATCTGCAGTCAGTATTTTATAATTAAGAAAAACCTTAACAAAACACCTGGTCATTCATTCTGATGCCTGACCATTCAACTGTCAGCTCTGCAACACAACTTTTAAGTGGAAAGAGAAGCTGAAGTACCACACCGACAATGTATATGGCATAGAATCTCCTGACAACCCTCTGAGAGCTTCCAAGGACAAGCTTGTGTCCTTGCTGGTAGAGTACTCATCTTATGACAAAATCTTCCTCACAGAAATAAAACAGTACATGGACCAGCCCGAAGTCTATCCCATGGAAGCCAAGACGATGCTGCAAAATGTGTGTGCCAGAGGGTGCATGCTGGTGATGCTGGTGCCTGTTCAGATGTCGGACGCCCAGAGCAATCTGGTGCATCACACTTCCATCCTTCCACCACCTTCTCATGAGATCTTGTACACACGATCAGCCAACTTAGCTTTTCTGGAAAACTATACTCTGACGCCACAGCCTGCAATTATCATCCATCCAGTCTGACAGGAGCAGATGCTGGATCCCAGAAAACAGTCTTACCTGGGGACATTGTTTGGCCTGCCCATCGCACCTGGTGCCCAGACAGTCTCCAGTTATGTGCATCACTTGTGAGCAGGTGCACATGTCACACAGATGCTGTGCTGGGATGGGCATGTGCTCACTTTGCCTGGCACCGGTCGCTGTTCAGTTAGGCTGGCTGCTGAGTGTTGTGTGGTCTCTTTTTCTCAAGTCTTCATCTGGAATCAAGAAAAGTATGTAACTCTGTTTATAGAACATGAGAATATTTGGACAAATTTTGAGGTATAATATTTGAAGTGAACATTTTCCTGATCTTAAAAGATTATTTAGTGCTTATTTTTAATGGTATCTCATAATTTTCAAAGTTATTAGCTGTTGAAACGATGGGCTTTTGTTTTTTTAATCATCAGTGAAAATTTATTTTTAGTCTCATTCCTTATGTCTCCCTTCCCCATCTTCCAGTCAAGTTTAAGGACCATGCAACCTTTAAGAAACAACTTAGGAGAATGTACAGATCACTGCAGGTGTTCCTTATCCTAACATAAGATATATTATTATTTCTTCCAGATTTTTAAAAATTGAAATTATGAATTTGATTTTATAAGAATGTCTTGGATAATTCTGTTGCTTTTTTGTCATTTGGCTGTCATTTCAGGTTATCATTATCTTCTGGTCGTTTGACAAACTCAAAGCCAGAAAGCTAACTCATGAACAAGATTAGCTTGTTCAGTGAAGTGTAAAATTGAATTTAGTATTTAAATGATTGGTTTTTCCCTGTGCTTCAATCATAATGAACAATAAATATAAGTCTTCATATTAAATTATACAAGATGAAAATGTATTAAAAGCAAAATATGGCAATTTTGACTACCTGGTTTCAAGGTCAGTTTGCCTTCTGTATTTTGCCATTTAGTTCAGATACATTAACAATGTATCACAGCACCATCTCTTGAAGGGAGGGACAATGATAACTAATCAATGAAATTTAAATTACAAGCTACATTTGGTCTCATTGACCTTGGCTAACAGACTAAGAAACAGAACCTAGGTGTTGCATACATGCTTGTTAGCAAAGATGCCAAGCTGATTATGAACTTCATATCTAACTCAATGTTGTTTACTTTCATCAGATGGAACCACTACTTGTATACAGATTCACAGGTAATCCAGACCTTGACTTTTGCTTTTCACATAAGATTAATGTCTGTACTTATCTTTAATTTTTATTTTTGTGTGAGACAGCAGTTGAGCACTTGGTGAAAGGAAACAGTTACAGCATAACCTCACTGATCAAAAAGAATAGAGGACAAAGTCAGTCAAATGCAAGGTAATTATACCTTTAAAGATGTGCACTTTCCTTGTGGTCAAGGAAATTTAAACATGAACTAGGATCACGTTTCCTAGTGGAGCTGCTTAAAAGAGTAGAGTAGGCAGGGTTGATTTTTTAGTAGCATGTCATATATATGGAAACTACAAGAAAATGGCAATTTTAAGTTTTCTATTTCAGTTTTGTTTACACTTTTAATTTCTTTGAGCACTTTTGTGTGTGTATGTGTTTGTGTGTGTGTGCAAACTGTAAAGTCTGGCCCAGCCCTTGTGAAAAAAATACAAATAAAATAATGAAGTTTTAATGAATAAAATTTAACCACTTAATAATGGAAATGTAGGTTTGCTGATGCACTTGAGAAAGAAAGGTACTTTGCAGGAATGTTCCCCGTGCTGCTGAACAAGAGACAAAAAGAAAGTGTTGAGAACTGAGGCACTTAACCAAAGTACCTCTTATACATAATAAAACAAACCTGAGTTTTGCCTCATTTATTAAGATTTTAATTGTCCTAGGACCTGCAGATATAATTGACATATTAATTCTTGTTTTTAAAGCAACACTTTCTGTATTGTGACATTTAGTCATTTTGGGTGGAAATGCTACATCTAAGGTACTAACATGATTGAACTTTACTATGTGAGATAGTATTACTTGGCTAGTCTTTCAAATTGGGTTTAAAATTACCTATCTTTATGAGTTTTATCATAAAGAACAATACTTTCAATTAAAAATCATACTATTATGAAAATAAATCATACCTAAAAATGAACTCTGCCTTCCATCTAAGCCAGGATAGGAAAATTTGAACTTACACTAAAGCAGATGGTACATGCGTGTATGTGTATGGTATATTGTTTTTTTGCTAGCAGAGAAAGAGGGTGTTGCCTTTTCACATTGAAAAGAATACTAGTTTTTTGAAGGTAGTTACTGTTACTTTAGAGTTCTTTTAATAATCTCCTAATGTTTTAAATATAAAATTTGATTGTAGGAATTTGTTACAGTATAGAACTTTCCTGGAATACAGCTCTTCTATAAAGTAAAATACAAATATATTTAGTTATTATACACAATTTAAACTTGAATTGTGAATCACTGGTTTATAAAATGCTTTCTCAGCTATCTCACTTAAACCTCACAACCAGCTCTCATACAGAAAGGACATGCTGTATCCCATTTTAGAGATAAAGAACCTGAAGTTACGGTGAAAGACTCGGTTAAGATCACATCATTTGTAAATGTTTGCGGAGCTGCTGAATGGGGAAGAAACACAGCATTAATGAGTGCTAACTACGTACAGACACGGAGTGTTCGCATGGAACCTTAAACTATCTGGGAGGTAGACAGTATCATTCTTCAGAAGAAATAGTCTTAGCAGAGGAAAAGACAAATAAAAATATGCCTCTAATTTCCAAATGAGAATATAAGAAAATTTCAAATTATGAAAACCACAGATTTGGGCAAATGGAATGTATAAGTTTTTGAAGTTGGCACAAAAAATGTAAAATGAAAAAAATATAAAAGGCCACCTACTCTTGTCAGTTAATCTTTTATAGTATCTGCTTTGGAGTATTTGAGATAGATGTTCAATTAACTCTAAAATTCAATAATTCTGCATCTGTACTTAAATGTTTAATCTTG
>PVJL010017808.1:0-17412 GCA_004026885.1 Lyroderma lyra
CTGTCCCTCATCATCGGGCTGGCTGTCGTCCTGGGGCTTTCCCTCCCGGTCTGGCTTCTCCTCCATTTCGGGCTTTTCTTCCTCGTCTGACTTTTCTTCCTCCTCTCTATCCTCTACTTCATCTTCCGGCTTTCCCTCGTTTTCTAGCTTTTCTTCATTTTCATTGTAGAGTCTTTCCATGTTGAGATGGCCCTCCTTTATTTATCCTAGGAGACAAAGAAGAAACAAAGGAGAATAAAAACTTAGGTGATGGAATATAAGTCTTGATTGTATTTGACTTTATGACTTAGGGTTTTCCTCACCCTATCCCAAATTCCAGGTGCACTCCCATCCATACACTTTTTCCTTTCCTTCCCACTTCACAAATGTTTGCATGAGCCAATCTTGTAGAAACTTCCACACGTAGTTCTCCCTACATTTAAGTGGGGTGTGCCGAGAAATATTTAAGAGCAGATTTGTACCTAAACTTTGCTCTGGCCTTGGTTAATTTTCACTGAGTAGTCCCAATTTATACTGACCTCCAAGAATCACAGCTGGTTTCTTTCTTCCTTTCCTGCAATTATAAGACTGATAGAATTACAGATACAATTGGACAATGACGAGTTCTCAAAGTTCAGGACTACTCTAATATCTTCTAGCGGCTTCACAGATGCCATACCTCCATCTCTTACTTCTTTGCCCCCCACCCCAGCCATCCCCACTCATCCTCACCACCCGTAAAGCACCATGTTCCCTGATAGAGGTCATGTATTCTGAGACCACGAGAGGAAGGCTTGGAGGAGCAGTGTCCTCCCCAACTTCTGCTCAGGCTTAAGTCACTTCCACTTCTAGGCATCCTGGGGCAGTTGCACTCTCTACTGACCTGAAATGATCCTGCAGGTCTTTCCTCTTCTTGTCTGGGTTGGTGCTTACAACCACAGACCCAAAGACCTGAAGAGAGACAGAAGACAGATGATAAATGAGGGAATGAGAAGTGAATGACTGCCAATAAGGACACTGACATTTTGGATTCTAGTTGTCAAAACTTTTACAACTCCTACCACCCTTTGCACATTCCCTTGCGCCTCTGATCCCCATCTATAGCACTTCCTTAGCATTTGCCATTTTTCTATCACTGGGCAATGGCAGAGAAATATTATTTCCAAAGTGTTTCTATTTCTGAACCCACCTCCCAAATTTCTATCTCACTTTTTCTTGCACTAAAATGAGTGAAGTTCAGGACAGTGATGTTCAGAAGGCAGTTCTTGTGCTCAGTTCTCTGCTTTCCAAACTCCCTATCCCAGGGTTCCCAGATAGCACAAATCCAATCATTTCTCTGGAAAAGGTGATGGTAGAGTCAGGGGATGGGGCAGAAATGTCCCAAGAATTCCTGCCACAGCCTCCCTCTCCACATACACATTTTTTTTTTTTGCAATGTGACACACAAATTACTTCTAAACTCAGTAAAAATTTTGGTCCACGTTGCCTCTTCTCAATCCTCCCTAGTTCAGATGCCAACTTCGCAGTAGGGAACTGGTCTCCAGACTGAACCTCTGCTCCAATTCATCTCCAGCACCTCCCAACACACCTCCCACCCCTGCAACCCACCATTTCCGGCTCCAAAATGGATGGAAGATGTAGAAGAAATACAGAGGGCGTGGACTTGCCTCTTTTGCGGGGTCTGCTACCCCCATCCTGGGATCCTTGGAGGATGACAAAAAAAAATGGCTCTGTAGGAATCAGGTGATTTTTTTTGCCATCCTCCTCCCCCACACTCTCCCTCCATCAGACAGAGCCCGATAACCGGCCTCCTTGGAGATCCTAACTGGTACCCATTCTCAACCCTTGGCCCCTCTCCATCTCCTCCCATCAAGCTGTTCATCTCTTGCACCAAGCGATGACCATCGTGGGAGGGGGCAGAGAAAATTCACTCCTGGACTCGCTCTGGTCTTTGCCCTCTGCCACCCTCACCTCAGGAGTATGCAGGCAGCGGTGTATTTGTAGTGTTCCCAAGAATATGCCCCCTTCTCACGTTTTGTTTTTTTTTCTGCTATTAGCCTGAACTTATCCACGGAAATAAGAGATGGTACCCGGAGCGCCCCCGCAACACTCACTCAAATTTTTTCACCAAATTGAGTCGGAGTGGGAGGGGATGGCATCTGGAAAGCAGACTGGCTCCTCTGTAGCCTCTGTCCGTTACCACCCATACCCGAAGGTACCCCCCTACTCCACCATGTACCGACCTGCAGGGCTATAGGGCAGTTGCCCCTTCTGTCCCTCGGTCTGAAATCTATCTTCCTCCACGGAAATAAGGAGCTGGTACCTGGAGGAGAGGGAGTTCTGCACTCGTCTGCTCCTGATCACGTGAGGGAAACGTCACCAGTGGGCTCGGGTCCCTAGTTCTCCTCCCACCAGGAGAAAGTGCGTCAGGAGCCAGCCCACTTTTCTTCACTAGCCCCCTTCTGCCTCGCCCCGCTTCCGTCTCCTCACCTCAGCGTTTGAGACTTTGTCGCTCATTTTGGTCTTTGCTAATCCCAGATGTCAACAATGGTCCCTTCTCCCCGTGGTATGTCTTCTGTTTTTTCAGAGAAGGGCTTCATCTTCTCCTGGCCATTGGTATTTCTCTGAGGAATTTTTTTCTTTTTCTTTGATCTCACAGCACCTAACCTTTGAACCTACTTCTCCACTGAGCCACTGATGCTTATTCCCCCAGTCCTATGGATCTTCACATAATAAGTACAGGGTGAATTGTCAAATGGGGAAGCAGGTAGTTAAATTAGAGATTTTATTTTCTTCTCAATATTTTTTTCAGTTTTATTTCATTTACTTCTCTCTGCATGGGTTATTCTCATAAGCAAAAAATTAAATAAAGCTGTATTCATTTAGGGAAAAATGCGTTTAACGTAGAGTGAAAAACCAACAAGATTCCAAAATTCTGAGACCAAGTTACGTTGATAACATTAATTTTTCCTATATAGAAAAAATCCAATTATCTACATACAAAATGGTTTTTTTTAAATTTTCATAAATAACTGGTTTTGTCATATTGTACTAAAAATACATGTATTTAATGTTCCTTAACAATTGCCAAGTGCTAAGTAGACTTGCTAGAATCTGGTGTCTTACACAGTATCAGTATTGAATTTTTGGCCTATTGCTATTTTCATTCAAGGTGTTTAGCTGTGAGCAAAGGCAGCTGAGGATCTGAGAGAGGCACACATGGTCTGATCTCTGCCTTGTCAAAAGGGAAGAAATATGCTATTTCCTTATCCCTTCTCACCTTCCAGAGCCTCTCATGCTTTGCATTCAGGCAGTACATTCTCAAAAACAAGTCTTAACTTCCTTTTTTTTTTATTTCTATAATCCCAGTGGATAATAAGTGGTTTTGATTTGCATTTTCCTATTGACTAAGGATACTGAGCATCTGTAATGTACTTACTGGATATTTATTCATCTTCTTTGGAGAAATATTTATTCAAGTCCTTTGCTCATTTTTAAATTGGGTTTTTCATCTTCTTGTTGTTGAATTGTAAGGGTTCTTCATATATTCTGAATACATGACTTTTATCAGATATATAATTTGTAAATCCCTTTCTGTGGATTGTCTTTTCACTTTCTTGATAGTGTCCTTTGATTCACAAAAGTTTTTAATTTTTATGAAATTCTATTTATTGATTTTTCTTTTGTTTTTCATGCTCCTGATGTCATATCTAAGAACCTGTTACCAAATTCAAGAACATGAAGATTTACCCCTTTGTTTTCTTATAAGAGTTTTTAAAATTTTAGCTCATATAATTAGGTCTTTTATCTATTTTGAGTTAATTTATATGTGGTGTCAGTTAATTTTTGTATATGGCTTTATAAGATTTAAATATTCTTTTGGTAGCAGGACATCACACACTGTTACTAAAATAGATAAAAGGTACAACTCTGTTACTTACTGCTCCAAAAGAGAGAAGGCTGCCAGTCAGAGCCACACAGGGGCACCTGGATAACAACAAGTTGGATCTCTAAAGGGCAGCTTATGTATTACAATTAGGGTAGGGTTTGCTAGATTTTGCAAGACCCCTGTAAACTGGCTCATTTGAATAATTTCTTGGACTCCAGGGCATAGAAGTTGTCCTTCGCTGTCTGAGCCCTGACCCCTGGGTGATTAGGGTGCATACACACACACACACACACACACACACATATATATAAAACAATTGATCCCTTGATAGCTTAACATCTATTTTGAGCTCGATTGTTTGGGATATTATAGAGAGATCAGAAATAAACTTTCATATACGAGGTTTGACAATTAAGGTCATGAACGTGCCATCATGCACTTACATTGGCAAGACTGTACAAACAACTTGGTAAGGTTTCGTAACCTTGGCATATCTCACAATTATGTTTGTGTCAATGTGTGGCAGTGTCTTGCTGGGTTCATTATTGTTGTGTGTATTTGTATACCATTGCAAGAATGTCAGAGTTTGAATTAGAGAAAAGAAGAAACATTAAATTTCTTCTTAAACTTGACAAGAGTGGAAGTGAAATAAGGGACATGTTAGTCCAAGTTTATGAGGATAATGCCATGAAGAGAATGGCATTGTACAAATGGATTAAACATTTTTTCTGCAGGAAGAGAAAGTGTCACTGTTGAAGAGAGGTCAGGGCGGACAGTAATGAGCATGACTGACAAAAACATTGCAAAAATTCATCGAATTGTGCAACAAAATCATGGGCTGACTGTGAGAAGCATAGCAGACCAAGTAAACATTATTAGAGAAACAATTAGGAAAATCTTAATTGAAAATCGTGGCATGAGAAAGGTGTATGCAAAAATGGTCGCAAATAAGCTCACCGATGAACAAAAGCAGAGTCGAAGTTTACCAAGACCTTTTGGAGAGGCAAGATGATGTTTTGTGCCATGTTATCACTGGTGATAAAACATGAGTTTACCAATACAACCCTGAAACAAAGCATCAAAGTGTGCAATGGAAGTTAGGCAATTCTCCATGACGAAAAATGTCACGTCAGTCCAAATCAAGAGTCAAAACAATATTGCTAAACTTTTTTGCTATCAGAGGGATTATTCATTATGAATTTGTACCAACTGGACAAACAGTCAACCAAGTTTACTATTTGGAAGTGCTGAAAAGCCATCATGAAAAAATTAGACAAATATAACCTTAACTTTTCGCCAACAACTCCTGGCTCTTACATCACGACAATGCACCAGCTCACACAGCACTGTCTGTGAGAGAGTTTTTAGCCAGTACACAAATACCTGTATTAGAACATCTTCCCTACTCAACTGATCTGGCCCCCAATTACTTTCTTCTTTACCCAAAGATAAAGGCAATATTGAAAGGAAGATATTTTTATGACATTCAGGACATCAAGGGTCATATGACGACAGCTCTGATGATCATTCCACAAAAAGAGTTCCAAAATTACTTTGAAGGGAGGACTAGACACTGGTGTCAGTGCATAGCTTCCCAAAGGTAGTACTTTGAAGGTAACCATAGTGATATTCAGTAATTAGGTAGGTAGCACTTTTCCTAGGATGAGTTTGTGAACTTAATTGTCAGACATCATACAGGTCAAATAAATTTTGACAACAGTGCCAAGACTATTCAATGAGGAAAGAACAGTCTTTTCAACAAATGGTGCTGAAGAAAGTGAATATCCAATGCAAAAGAATGAAGTTTGTCTCTTTCCTTACACCATATACAAAAATTAACTCAAATGGAATCAAGATCCACACATCATATCTAAAACTATGAAACTTTTCGAAGAAAACATAAAGGAAACTCTTCATAACATTGGGTTTGTCAATGATTTTTTGTATATGCCACCAAAAACACAGATAACAAAAGAATAAATTGATAAATTGGAGTTCATCAAAACAGAAAAGTTTTGTGCATCAAAAGATAGATAGTAGCAATAGAGGAAAGAGGCAACTCACAGAACAGGATGGGAGAAAATATTTATAAATCATTCACATAATAAAAGATTAATAACTAAAATATATAAGAAATCCTATAACTCAGCATAAGAAAACAATCTAATTCAAAAATGGGCAAAAGACTGGAATAGACATTTCTCTAAAGAAGATATACAAATGGCCAATAAGCACATGAAAAAAATGTTGAATATCACTAAACATTAGGGAAATGAAATCAAAACCACAATTAGACATCACTTTATACCCATTAAGAAGACTATGATAAATTTTTAAAAATAATAGAAAGTAACAAATGTTGGCCAGGATGTGGAGAAATTGGGACCCTTGTTCATTGCTGGTAGGAATGTAATATGGTGTAGCCAATATGGAAAACAGCAGCTGGCTCCTCAAAAAATTATACCATATGAGCCAGTAATTCTAATTCCAAGTATATACCGAAAAGAATTGAAAGCAGAAATTAAGGTATTTGTGCACCAATGTTCACAAGCAGCATTATTCACAATAGCCAAAATGTGGAAACAATTCAAATGTCCATTGATAAATGTACTGAACTGATAGCAAAAAGTGGTATGTAGATACAATGGAATATTATACACACTTAAAGATGAATGAAATTCTGGCCCATACTACGACATGCATGAACTTTGAATATATTAAGTAAAATAAGCTAGACACAAAAGGACAAATATATGACTTCTCTTATATGAGTCAAATTCAGAAAGAGAAAAGAGAATAGTGTTTACTAGGGACTTGGGGCAAGTAGGAATGGAGTTATTGTTTAATGCAGGGGTCCCCAGTCCACGGACCAGTACACACCTGTAGCCTGTTAGGAACCAGGCTGCACAGCAGGAAGTGAGTGGCAGACCAGCCAGTGAACCTTCATTTGTATTTAAAGCTTTTCCCCATATCTGAGTTCCGCCTCCTGTCAGGTCAGCAGGGGCGTTAGATTCTCACAGGAGCGGGAAAACTATTGTGAGCTGCACATGCAAATCCCACTTCCATTCATGGTAAAATTGCTTCCTACCAAACTGGTCCCAGGTACCAAGAAGATTGGGGACTGCAAGTTTAATGGGTACATAATTTCAGTTAGGGATGAGATAGTTATCTATTTCAGTTATCTCTGGATAGAGATAATGGTGATGGATGCACACCAACATAAATGTAGTTAATGCCACTGAACTATACACCTAAAAATGTTTAAAATTATTTAAAAATCATGTATATTACCACAATAAAAGTTTTTTTAAAGTGTGAAGGATATGAATGGTCAATCCAAAAAAGAAGATATACAAATCACCAATAAATCCATGAAATACAGCTCCACATTTTTAGTCATCAGGAAAACACACATCAAAATCATGGTGAGATGCAACTTCATAGATTCAGATGGTTATAGTTTTTAAAAAGTCAGATGATAGCAAATGGTTACAAGGATGTGGAGAAATCAGAATCCTTATACAATGGTGGACAGATGTATAATGGTTGATTCACTTTGGAAAAAGGCTAGCCATTCCTTATAACTTTAAACATAGAGTTACCATTTGATCTAGCAATTCAATATCCATCCAGAAAAAATGAAAGTTCTATGTCCATATAATAACTTATGAATAAATTTTTTACCAGCACTGTTCATAATAGCCAGAAATGGGAAACAACCATATGTCCATTAACTGATGAGTGGATAAATAATATTTGGTATAACCTATAATTGTATATTACTCAGCCATTACAAGGAATGTACTATACATGCTACAATAAGGATGAACCTTGAGCTAAGTGTAAGGGGTCAATCACAAAGACCATATTTTATGATTCCCTACCTATGAAATGTATAGAATTTGCAAATTCATAGAGACCTAAAGCAGATTGTTTGGTGAGGTTTTTAGGGGTGAGGGAATGGGGGTCATAGCTAACAAATATGAGGATTTTTGCTGAAGTAATGAAAATGCTTTAAAATTTATTGTAATATTGGTTGTACATATTTGTAAATATACAAAAGTATTAAATTGTACACTTTAAATGGGTGAATGTTATGGTATCTTAATAAAGCTGTTATTAAACAAAAAGAGAGCTGCTATTAAACAAAAAGAAATACTATTGAGATACCTTGTATCATTCACCCAGTTTCCCCCAATGGTAATCTTTACATAACTATAATATGATATCACAACAAGGAGATTAACATAGCTATAATCATTGACCTTATTCAGATTTCACTACTTCCACATAAAGTCATGTGGATGTGTTTGTATCTATTTATGTATTTAGTTTCATGCAATTTTTGTCACATATGTAGACTTGTATGGCCACCACTACAGACTAGATATATCCGTGATCCCTTATGCTACTTTTTTATAGCTACAGTCACCTCTTTTCCTCCTCCCCTCCTAACCTCTGGCAATCCCTAAATTCCATCTCTATAATTGTTATTTTAAGAATGTTATATAAATGTACTTATTACCATTTGAAATTTTTTTTGACAGCATAATATCCTTGAGATCCATCCAATTGTTACACACTTCAATAGCTCATTCTTTTTTTTTTTAATCAGTGAGTAGTATCCCATGATATGGATGCACCACCACAAATTGTTTCATCATTCATCTGTTAAAGAACATTTTAATTATTTCTACATTTTAGCTATTACAAATAAACTTGTAATATTCTGGACACTTTAATTATCATGAGATGGTGGATCCTATTTGATCTTACTTTTTAACAGGCAGTTCCCCTGTTGAGATGTAGCATGAGCATTGGGTATATGTGAATGTTTAATTTTACCTGGGTCATTTTTGCTGACTTCACCCAAGCAAAAATTCAGGGCCAGTTCACACTGCATCATGGTAGATGTATGGCATGGAAGTTCAGTTCCCTTTTTGGCCCTGCTGACACTTTCTTGGTGAAAGTGAGTCATTAACTGTTACAGCTCCCTTTGCCTCCAAGTAGGGGCATGAGATTAACTCTCTACTGGGCTGTGTCCACCAAGAAGGGTAGTAGGAGAGGGCTGACTGATACAGGCTTGTTACTACAGGGTGGTTCAACTTCCTCTTTGGTGCCACTTACAAGTATATCAAGAGAGGAGAAGGAGAATGCCAGGTGTCAACTGACTATATCTCCCATTCCACTGAATGACTCCTTAGTGCCAGGTGAAGATACAAACTCAACTCCCCACTAGATACTGCTGAACTGAGCAGGAGATGAAACCTAATGGTTACTAGCCCCACTTTGCATAGACTTGTTAAATCTCTTCGCTGTTGGATAAGAGTAGAGGCTCAGCTCATCCCTGGACCTGTGGACCCTACTCTGAAGAGACAGACCACTGCCTACATCATCTGGCCAGAAATAGATTAACTCTTTTTCAGTCCTACCCAGATACTGTTGGTAGAACTAAATATGAACTAATACATTTTTGCCCAGATGATGCAGTGGTGAGTGAAATTAATTGGAAGATCAGCTCCTTCTTGCCCCCTACCACAAACTGCAAGTTTGGGGAAAAGTCAGTTTTTTCTAGAGTAGGATAGTTATTGACAAGATATGTTTTTTTAGTCAGTATATTTTTAATTTTAGCAAGAAAATTTTCATTTTCCATTGAGATGATTGTATGTTTCTTCTCTTTTATGCTAATATGCTGAGTTTCAATGGTTTTTAAATATTAAAAACCAATTTGAATCCTTGGGATCCAATTTGAATCCTTGGGATCAACCTTACTTGGTCATGGTATATTGTACTTTTTATGTATATATAATTGGATTTTATTTTACCAAAGCTTTGTTAAAATTTTTTGCATATATGTTCATAAAGGACATTGGTTTGTAGTTGTCTTTCCTTGCAACCAATTGGCTTGTCGTTATCTTTTTTGTAACATAATTGCCTGGTTAGTTATCTTGATAATTCTAGCCTTACAAGTTGGGAATTGTCCCTCCTTTTAAATTTTGTGGAAGATTTTGCAAATAATTGGTATTATGCCATCTTTAAATATTTGGTAGAATTAGCAGTAAAGCCATCTATACCAAAAGTTTTCTTTGGAGAAGTGTTTTAAATAAAATTTCCATTTATTTAAGCTATCAGACTTTCTTATACTTGAATGCCTATGTTTAGTGCTATAAATTTCCTCATGAGTACTTCTTTTACCACATCCCACAAATTATCATATATTGAGTTTTCATTTTCACTTAGTTCAAAGTACCTCATAAGTTCCCTGATGGCGTAGTGGCTTAAGGCTTCGGCGTTGGCCCTGTCAGCACTGCGGCCTGGGTTCGATTCCCAGTCAGGGAGCTACCCACACACCAAAAAGAAAAAAAAAAAAAACATGCTCTCAAAGTACCTTAGAATGTCCCTTTGACTTCTTTTTTGAGTTATTTATGCATGTGTTATTTGATGTTAATTTAAATATTTGGGGGTTTCTAGAGATCTTTCCATTATTAGTTTCTCATTTAATTTCATTGTGGTCAGAGAATATAATTTTATTATTTAATCCTGTTAAAATTATTGAGACTTACTTTATGGCCTTGAATATGGACTATCTTGGCAAATGTTCCATGTTCATGTGAAACAAATAGGCATTCTACTTTTGATGGTGGCAAGTTCCACAAGTGTCAACTAGGTAAGTTGATTTATAGTGTTGTTCAAATCTTTATATGTACTTGTTGATTTTCTGTTTATTCTATCATTTTTTTAAAGAAAAGGTGTTGAAATCTCTGACAATAATGATAGACTTGTCTGTTTTTCTTGTATTCTATCAATTTTTGCTTCATCTATTTTAAAGCTCTGTAAAATGTGAATGTTTAGGATTGTTAATTCCTCTCGACAAACTCATCACTTAAAATTATGTAATGACTTTCTATTATTCTTTGCTCTGAAATTTATTGTATCTGATATCAATACAGCCAGTCAAACTTTGTTTTGACTGGTGTTAAGATGGTCTATCTTTTACTATTCTTGTAATTGTAATTATTTGTATCTTTACATTTAAAATAGAACTCTTATAGAAAGCATATATTTGTGTCCTCCTTTTCAATACAATTTGACAATCTCAGCTTTATAACGAAAGTGTTTAGATCATTTACAGTGATGTAATTATCAATATTAATATGCTTGGGTTTTATTCAATTATATTACCATTTGTTGCTATTTGTACCATTTGTTCTTTGATCTCTTTTTCCTCTTGAGTATATTGAGTATATTGAAGATTCCATTTTATCACTTATGTTGGCATATTAGCTACAACTTTTTTCATCATTACTTTGAGGTTTTTTAATATGCATTTTTAACATTTCAGAATCTACCTTCAAGTGATATTAATATGTACAATAAGAACTTTAGAATTGTGTGCTTCCATTCCCTTTCACCTGGCCTTTGTGCTATTGACATTTATTTTACTTCTACATACATTATAAATTCTACAATACACAATAATGTGGGGACAATAGCATGGCTCATATTATTTGGTTCCCCTCCTTCAGGGAACTTTGTCCTCCACAATCTAATTTTCAATAACTGAAAACTGATGTTTCATATATTTCACTCAGATTTTAGTTGTTTCAATTAGGGAGGTAAATCCAGTCCATTACCACATTTTCATTTGAAACATAAAAGTGGTTTCATGTCTTAAATAATGACTAATCCTAAAAGTTCTATTTTACTTCTAACCAAAGTTCATTTCGTACGCTATCTGGCCTTCCTGGGAGAGTCCAGTGTCTACATATACTCTCAGCTTTGCCTCTGACCAGAAAATTCAAAATGCGCTGCTTTCTTTGTCCACAAGGTGGCCCTTGAACTGTATTCTAATAAAACCTTATTTATGCATACCAAGATTTGAATTTCATAGTTTTATATGTCTCAAAATAGTTTTAATTTTTTTCAACCATTAAAAATGTAAATTTTTGAATAATCATAATTGAGAATTGCCTGAAGTCAAGCTGAGCCAAAGTCCTACCTCTAAGCACATACAGAAGACACTTTGAGACTGGTAGGAGAGGCAGGAACATGGAACAGGCTGATCCCACACCCATGTATGACCTTCAAAAATCATGAGGGATATCATGACTGTGGAGGTCTCCTCTCAAACCCACACCAGGCTCCCCACCCAGAGTTCCAGTGCCAAGAAGAAAAGTCCTCACAACTTCTGGTTCTGAAAACGAGCAGAGGTGCAGGCTGAGATGAAGGGCTGCTGAAGTCCCAGGCATCCCTATTAAAAGGCCCACACATGAACTTAGTCATGGATGTATTCACTCATTCTGAGCTCCAATGTTAAGGCAGCAGCTCAAAAGGCACCAGGGACATATAGAGAAAAACTGAATTGGCTGGCTTCAAAGTGAGGGCTGAATGGCCAGCTTTCTTTCAGACAGAAATGCTGGCAGAATCCATTGTTGCTTTGTTGAACCCTCCCATGACCCAGTGTGCAGACTCAGTTGGCTGCAATATCTGAATCTCCATCAACCTGGTTAACACTGTTCCCCAG
The DNA here is from genome assembly GCA_004026885.1 of Lyroderma lyra. Taxonomy (NCBI): domain Eukaryota; kingdom Metazoa; phylum Chordata; class Mammalia; order Chiroptera; family Megadermatidae; genus Lyroderma; species Lyroderma lyra. The sequence continues at coordinate 12,393 of PVJL010017808.1, forward strand.
CTGTGGTGATTTCCTGAGATCCTGTCCCACCCAACTTGTGGATCCACTCAAGCCACTTCCAGTAGATTTCTATACAAATGACCTGTTTTTGCTCATGCTGTGGACTTTCCTAAAAATCTCTCAAAGGTTCACAAGACCCAAATAAGCAGCATCTGGCCTCAACATGCTCATGCCTCTTGCTGAACAACCCCAAGTCTAGCCAGCACTAGTAGCAGCCGGCATCAGTTCATGCCTTGGCCTCTTGGGGTACCTTCCAGTCCTGCATGAGTGACTGCCACCTACAAACTGCTTTATAGCACATGCCAGGTGGCTCTGGGCAGGGTACAGGCTGTGGCCAAACTTGGCTTGTGGAAAGGCCTCTCCCAGGAAGTCTTAAGGCTGGCTCATCTGGTACCCAGCTTTGGACCCATCAGAAGCACCAGCTAGCTGCTTCCATAGGCAACACACCAAAAAATCATACTGGGCAGGAACCAGAGCCGTCCTGAGGGGAATCTTGCTCTGCAGGATCAGCCCCTGGACAACAGCTTCTCCACTATAGTCACGAGCTGCCCTCACACCCAATCAGTCCAAGGGTCAATCCCTCCCACTGATGTGCAAGCAGCAACCAAGGCTCAACAACAACAGGACACACACAATTCACATAAAGGACACACCTGGAGCACCTGGCTCAGGTGACTAGGGAGAATGTGCCACTGTGCCCCATAGGACACCTACTATATAAGGCCACTTTACTAATATGGGAGGCATAGCAGCCCTACCTAATACATATAAACAAACACAGGGAAGCAGCCAAAATGGGGAGACACAAAAATGTGTCCCAAAGAAAAGAAGAGAACAAAGCTCCAGAAAAAGAACCAAAGAAAATTGAGACAAGCAATCTTCCAAATGCAGCATTCAAAACACTGGCTATAAGGATGCTCAATGACCTCAGACAGAACTTTAATAGATAGATAGGGAACATAAAAATGAAGATAGAAAGCATAATAAAGAACTGGTCAGAAATAAAGAATACAATAACCGAAATGAAGAATATATTAGAGGGAATCAAAAACATTTTAGATGAAGCAGAGAATCAAATCAGTGACTTAGAAGATACGGTAGCAGAAAACACCCAGTCAGAACAGCAAAAAGAAAAAAAATCCAAAAAAAATGAAGATAGTTAAGGGGCCTTTGGGACAAAATCGAGCATACCAACATTTGCATTATAGGGGTTCCAGAAGGAGAAGAGAGCGAGCAAGGAATTGAAAAGCTATTTGAAGAAATAATGATGGAAAACTTCCCTAACCTGGCAAAGGAAATAGACATACCAGCCCAGGAGTTCCAAACAAGATGAATCCATACCAACACACATCATAATTAAAATACCAAAGATTAAAGACAAGACAGACTCTTAAAAGGAGCAAGAAAAAGCAGTTAGTTCCCTACAAGGGGGCTCCCATAAGACTGTCAGCTGATTTTTCAACAGAAACTTTGCAGGTCAGAAGGGATTGTCAGGAAATATTCAAAGTGATAAAAAGCAAGGATCTTCAACCAATATTATTCTACCCAGCTAAGCTAACATTTAGAATCAAAGAGCAGATAGAGAGCTTCCCAGGCAAGAAAATACTAAATGAGGTAATCACCACCAAACCAGTATTACAAGGAATCTTAGAGAGACTTAAGACAAAAATTTTTTAAAGATAAAAATATGAATAATAAAATGGTAATAAATGCATATCAACAATTATTTTCAATGTTAATGGATTAAATTCTCCAATCTGAAGGTAGGGTGGCTGAATTAATAAGAAAACAAGACCATATGCTGCCTATAAGCAGATTGAAAGACACACACAGGCTGAAATTACAGGGACAAAGATATTTCATGAAAATGGAAATAAACGAACAAAAAATGCTGGGGGAGCAATACTTGTACCAGACAAAATATGATTTAAAACAAAGTGAACTTATTATGCATCAAGTTGACAATGCACTGTAGAATTGTATGCCTGAAACCTATGTAATCCTTGCTAACAGATGTCACCCCAATAAGTCTAACAATAAAAATGAATTAAAAAAAAAAACAAAAAAAAACAAAGGTTATAGCAAAAGACAAAGAAAAACCCAGCAATTCCACTTTTGGGTGTTAATCCAAAGAAATCCAAAACACTACTTCAAGAGGATGTGTGCAGCCTTATGGTCATTGCAGCATTATTTACAATGGCCAAGATATGTGAAGGCAACCTACGTGTTCATCAGTAGATGAGTGGATAAAGAGGTGGTACATATACACAATGGAATATTGCTCAGCCATGGAAGGGAATGGGTTCTTGCCATCTGCAGTGACATGGATGGATCTGGAGGGTAGTAAACTGAGTGGAGTATGTCAGACAAAGACAGATGAATTGTGACTTCACTTCTATGTCAAATCTAAAAAAAGAAAATAAACAAAACTCATAGATACAGGGAACATTTTGGTGGCTGCCAAGTGGGAGTCATGCTGGGCAGTGAGAAGAGATTAGGAAGTACAAATTGGTTGTTACACAGTAGTCACAGGGATGTAGGGTATAACATAAAGAATATAGTCAATAACATTGTAGTAATTATGTATGGTATCAGATGGGTACTATATTTATCATTATAGATGGGAAGGGGTTGAGGGGTGGAGTGAAAAGGTGAAAAAATTAAGAACTACAAATTGGTAGTTACAAAATAGTCATAGGGATGTAAAGCCTAGGGAATATAATCAGTAATATGGTAATAACTATGTATAGTGCCAGGCGGGTAGTCAGGGGAGTCACTTCTTAAATTACACAAATATGCACTGAACTACATCTGAATATAAAGTAATAGTGAGGGAAAAAAACTTGCCAATTAAAGGTACCTTATGTTCCCTTCTTTTTTTACAAAAGTCAAAAAATGTTAATTTTATGTTTAGTGCATTGACCAAAAATATAATAAGCCACATTTGGCTCAAGGGACACATAAACGCCTTAATTCTCCAATGGACTTCTCATAAAAGATCTCATTTGGATATTCACTAAATTCAGTGACATCATTTCCTGGTATCCAACTCAGTATAGAATAATTCATAGATTTCAAGGGGCTGGTGTGAGAAGGGACTGTCTTAAGAATGAAACTGGGCTGTGTTGCCTCATACATCTTAAACAGTCTGATTTAACTAGGGAGGTTTCTTGGGAGAGAACTCTTACACCTAAGGAAAGGGAACCAGAAAGACAAGGTCTTTCCAAGAAGCTAAACAGGGAGAGGGGATTTCTCCACATTTTTATATAACAGATTGAGGCTTCAATTCATTGAGAGTTCGAGAAATCAGTGCGACTTTCTCACATTGAGGATACCAAGAGGGGAGGATGCATACATGTCAAAAAAGTAGAGGAATAAAAGTACCTACCACTTAGCCCAGTGGAATGTGAATGCAAGATAGACCTGGGTTTGGGAAATTACCCAACAGCTGAAAGGAGTATGTAAAGGGTTGAGTCATGCATATACCTGGGGGAACAAAAGCTTGAAGAAGTCTCACAAACTTACTGCCTCATTAAGTATACAAAGCAGCCGTGGGAGGTGATTATCTTCATCTTGATGAATATAATGATCTTTAAACACACGTGTCTCATTTATTAGGTTTTTACTTCTAAGTAAGAGATCCAGATTTATGCGAAAATGGAGATTCTGAAATAAGTGTTTAATAAGCACTCATGTTGTTTTTATCAGGTGATCAAGCTCTTTCATTAGGTAATAGCTGTTTGGTTTTGAAAAATGAGAAAATAAAGAAAATAAACATTATTCATAATTTTTCCATAAAGGATGAACACATTAACATTTTACTTTGTGTATTAATAGACCGTGGGTTCATATATAAAACATATACAATTTGAAATAAAAAAGAATAGAGAATTTTTTTAAATTGCTTTATTAACTTCACAATATGTAATGAGCATCTTTCCATGCAATAGGTAAAACTCCCCTGCTGACAGAAACTTACAGATTGGGTCAAAACACAAATTCAATTAGAAGCTGGTAATAGGAGACACACAGGAAACAAGTTATACCAAAAGGTTGACAACAAAGGTACATGAAAAATATGTAAGTTTAGGAAGCAGGTGTGTCTCCCTACTAACTTCAGGGAAAACATTAGCATTCAAGGCATAAGGCAAAACTCATCATGATGGTCATGGTGAGGGGGGTCAGTGCTAACTGCCCTCAGACTATAACTCAATTGCTTCTCCCTTAGTTTTTGCATGAGCTGTCTCATCTCCTCCCCAATCCTTTCCATATTCTCTTCTCCCATCCTTGCCTGTGGCTCTCCAAGCCTCTGAATCACATCCCATCTATACTGCAGGATGGGCTGCCTAACACGGAACCGCCTACGATTTCCTCTAGGAACACAATATTCACCACCTTTCAAAGGGCGGGCCAAGGGCTCTCCTTTATTAGCATCTTGCACCTTTTCATCCCTTTTTCCACTTTCCTGGTTGGCATTTTCCATGTTGAGCTTTTTTACTGCTTGTTCCTCTTTGGACGCCATTGCTCCTAAGAGAAAATAGACAGAAAAAGGAACTATTGTTATTTTTCCTTGTTGGACTGATCAGCACCGAGGACAGAGGCCCTACTACGCACTTTTCAACATTCAGAGCCCTGGGTTTCAAAGGCTTTTTAAAACTGCATTTTTCCCACCTGAGAGGCTCCGTACGCCCTCTAGGGGTCCTTCAGTCCAAGCTCTTCCCCCTCCCTCGCTCCAAACCCACCATTTTCCGTGCAGATCCATGCCCAGGCCTCTGCAGGAACCAAAACGGAGCACGGGGTTGGGGGGAAGAATGTGGGATATCAGGGCTTTCCACTCGTTCCCCACCGGCGCCCCCACCACTGTCCCCCGCACCCACCTGGGCCTATCCTTGCTGTTTCCTCTTCTTCCCGATTCTCGCCGCGAGTGCGCCGCCACGACACTTGGACCAGCAGACCTGCAGAGGGCCAGGGTGGGGAGCGGGGACCACTGCAGCCGAGCGCTGGGCGTCCCCCGCTGCCT
>PVJL010017810.1:0-17412 GCA_004026885.1 Lyroderma lyra
ATAAGTTCACCACCTAATGTGACTTCTCTTTCCATCACCTTATATTTAGCTTCCCCCCCTCCTCTCCCACCCCCTCCCCTTTCTCCCCTCCCTAACCCACTCGTCCCCAAATAAACATTAAACTATCGATTGTGTCCATAGGTTATTTGTTTGTTCATTTCTTTTTTTCTTTGCTTTCAGTTTTATATTCCGCATATGATTGAAATCATGCAGTTCTTTGTTTTTTCTGTCTGGCTTATTTCACTTAGCATGATGATCTACAGGTTCATCCATTTTGTTGCAAATAGCAATATTTCATCTTTTCTTACAGCTGAGTAATATTCCATTGCAAAAGAACTCTGCAAGAAATATCCGACTCCATGAGACAAAAAGAGTAACTTTTTATTCTGCTTTCATTTAAAGAGCAGAGCCTCTCATTTACTTGGGCATCAGACTTTAAGAGAACTGAAATTATAGCCCAGTTATTTCAGGTTCACAGTCCTGGTCAGCCCGAAAGTTTGTGGTCGGCCCACTGACGCTCAGACCTGTGCTGGGAACTAGATCCCATGTGTGATAATGAAGGCCCCGACACTGTACTCTTGGCCTGAGCTCTTGCCAAGGTAACGTAATAGTGTTGAACAGATTCCCATCTGAGAGATTTGATGGAATTTTAGTTCGATTTAGTTAGAAAATCAAACTAAAATTACCTGGCTCATCACCAGAATCTCTCAAAGAAAAAGCCCCTAATTTTGCATGTTTCAAGCATGTGCTTCTCTAAGTACTGCTGCTGTCAGTGATAAAGCAGAAAGTTAAAATCCAAATCAATGTATTATAGAGTTCCGAAGATCATCACGTCACTTTTGGTATTTAACAGAAAGTATTGGCTTTTTTTAACCATCTGTTATCAAGTCTGAGTTATTTTTTTGTTCTGTTCGTTTTGTTTTTTGTTTTGGCTAAATAGCATTAGCCATTGAATTAGTATATGCCAATGCAGGCACACATACCCAATTTTAAGCAAGTCATTTTACAAACATTTATTGGACACCTACATATATGAGCAAGACAAAAATCACAAGAAACACCCAACCCATGCGACCTCAGACTTGTAAATCGATCCCTCTATACTTTCATTTCCTCTTATGTGTGATACTAACATTAACCTCGTAAGGCTGTTGTGGGGATTAAATGACGTAATATATGTACAGTGCCTCATCTTAAAAAATGCTATTATTTTATTAGCATTTTCACTACTAAAGTTAAATGGTTTATAGAAAATCACAAAGAATTGCTGAAAGGGTGAGAAATAGAATCTAAATCGCCCGATTCTCTCACAAGCATACATTCATTCAGTGATTTTGCTGATTGATTTTGCAGATGTTTATTGAGTGTCTCCTATTTGCAAGTTGCTATGCTAATCTCTGAAAACTACAAGTCTCTATTGGACACACTTACCATGCTCAAGCGCTTGTGGACTATTGGGGGATGTGAGACATACATATATATAATTGTGGTGCCAAGAGGAAAGGAATAAGTGCTGTAAAAAGAGCCACAGACAACAGAAGGAGAATTGAGAAGGGCAAGTTTCACGGATAAAAGGAGCTTTGCGTTGCACCTTCAAGTATGGATAAGATTTGGACATGTGGAAAATAGCAGACGTACATTCCAAGGAAAGGAAGCAGTAAATGCACGATGCAGGAAGTGGAGAAAGGATCTACGAAGGGCCAGGAATACCGAAGATATTAATAGGCACAGAATAGACGCCGAAGTATTTAGATGAAAGTGTCACAATATCATGAAGTCTGCAAGTAACAGAATTTGGAGGGTGGCGGTTTGAGAGAGAGGCAGCTGAGTGTTAACCATTGGTAATTGGGGAATATAGGTGAAGGGTATATGGATGTTCATTATACAATTTTGGGCAACTTTTCTGGAAGTTTGAAATTTAAAAAACATTGAGGGGAAATACAAAAATACATAAGAAACTTTTATAGTCAATAAACAGCAGGCAAACTACCTAGTTAAAAAAAATGGGCAAAACATATGACAGGAAATACTGTACATGACTCTAAGAATAGCCAATGAATAAATAGAAATATGTTCAATCTATTAGGAGTTAGAGAAATTTAATTTTAAGCAATGAGAGAATGTGCATAAACTGCTTAGAACATGCCTGGCACTTAATAAGTGCTCCCTCAGTATAAACTATTATTACTTTGCCGTTGTCATCAGTAACGTCTGTGTCATCATCATTATTCATAAAGAGTGCAGATTCTGGAGCCAGACTGAGATTAAATCTCAGTGACACTAGCAGTCAGCTGTTACCCTTTCTGAGCCTCATGTTTCTCAGCTGTAAAAGGGGACAATAAAGGAACCCATCTTAAAAGGAGTTGAGAGGAATAGTTTTGTTTTTAATGTGTAAAGATCTTGGAAGAGTACCTGGACCAAGTGAATCATTATGTAAATGTTTACTACTATTGTCATAGAACCACTCAGTCTCCTGGAATCAGCTTGAGCCAATTAATCTTGTCTAGTTGCTCCGCACCCTGCTCTGGATTCCAGATCGTAAGCACAATCTGAATCGGCACTGAAGCAGTAACAGATGCTCACTTATACTGGGTGATAAGGAACGGAGCCCAACAGATAAGGAGATAAATCCAGCAGTCAGCTGTTTCAGAGGTCTGCATGCAAAATGAAAACCACGGGGGTGGGAGGGGTACAAAGGGGTGGGAGGGGTGTCAAGAGGGTGTTAGAAGGTGCCAAGGAAAGTTTCTCAATATTGAATAGACTTAATCCTCCTCTTCCCCTCCCCCCCCCCCCCCCCCCCCCCCCCCCCCCCCCCCGGTGCTGATAGAATTTTTGGCTTGAGATATCCTGAGTTCATAATAGAGGAGAGTTTCATAAGACTGAGTTTTATATTTTTCTCATGTGCAAAAATACGAATGTTATGAAAAGGCAAGTCAGGACCTAAGGTGACAATCTTATAAGAAATTTGAAATAAATGATGTACGTGTAATTTAAAACACATCTGGAATATTTTTAATCTCTGGATTTTGAAATGTCTTTCTGGAAGGAGACATTACTATGTATTAAAAATTGCTCCATGCTTTGGACAGTTAGATTTCATTGAGAAAATCTTCGTGCCAACTTTATAAAGTAGCTCTATTATTTGGTTTTCAATATGCCATGTTAATTCCCGAAATATTGGGCTCACTGCCATTCACAGTAAATTGAAGAGCACAATTCAAAGTCAATTTTTAAAATATGTCGGTCTTATCATTTAATATTATCCACAGCATGACTCCCTTCAGTAAACTCGCTCATTGAGTGCCTGCTCTGTCAGCCCTCTCTACTCATCACTAGAGATACAAAAGTGAAAACAGGTCTAGTGCTTATCCCTCCTGCCCTTGCACCCCCAGACCCTAGGATTTTATAGTCTATTGGGTGAAGCAGTCATGAGAACAAGTAATTGCTACATGATGTAAGTGCTGTGCCAGTCAGTGTAAAACCCAGCGAAGGCACAAAGGAAGGAATGACTGATCAGAAATAGACCACTATACACAGGTTTGGAGCAAAGTTAGTTCTTCTACAGGAGAGTAAACAGCTACCAAAATGCCACAGTAATTAAGAATCGCTATCCATTCACAGGTGTTATTTTACCCTAGTGCTGTAATTGCATGATGTGTGTGATCTCTATATCATGATAATAGAACCTAGACTGCTTAGATTTCTTTTTGCAAAGGTAAAAGCACAACCTTCGCACAAAGCCTTTTGTTGGATTAGAATTTTTCCTTATCCCATGAGTTAAGAGAGATCTAACGCCTTGTCTAATGACAGGAATCCTTGCTCTTTCTAGGTTTAGGAATCATTATTTTCTATGTAGTCTTCCATAAACTGTTGGTAGTGTTTATGCTTCTTAAAGAGTCATTGGTGTCTCTTTTTGTAGATTTTACATGCTAGGGCTAAGTAGTCTTCCCACGATGGATAGAGAGCAGTCATAGAAGAGTATAAATGCTGTCTAGGTCATTGACAATAGGGTCCCTGTCTCAGGGCTAGCTTCTGGAAAGGGCCATCTAAGCGTAGTTTTAAGAACAGTTGCCTAAGGCTGCCTTGGGCTGAGTGTGTGGTAGAAACAGAACTCACTCCTTTGGGGGAAGGGCAAAGAAGGCCTCTCATCTCAGAAGACGTATGGCTTCTCTTTGTCTGATGAAAGAGTGGCATTGATGGAGTACAGAGCCAGTGATAGCAAATCTTGCCTGTCTCCCGTTATTTTTCTTTAGTGGGATGGAGGGATTCAAATTGTGATGTCTGTTTGGGATGAGTTATCTGCAATCTCTCCCTATCCCTGGAGAGAATGGGGATGACTAATTGAAGCATCCCATAACAATAATTGAGACAGATTGAAAGGGGAAATGAGTGATTAACCTTGAGCCTCCTCCGAGGCTGTGCATGGTAATGTTAGAGCAGGTTTCTGGGGATGCCTTCGGAGCTCATTTTCACAAAAGTCCACATAGCTCCTGTAATTAAATTTCTGAGAAATGTGTTTCCGCCCCAACTTAAGTTTCAGATACTTGTTGCTCTGTTTTACATCATGTCATTAAGAGAGCTCATTATTGATGGCTGAAAACCAGAGAGGGGTTTACTCAGAAGCTAATGAAACTTAAGCTTTTGGGTTCCTTACTTGCATGGGCTTCTTCTAAGGCCCTGGGACTAATTTTGCATTCCCTTCTTCAGGAAGAGTACTCAAATTGTATGGGCCTCAGGTCCCACAAAATCTGGATTTGTCTCTGCTGATGAAATTCCAATTAGTATAAATGAGCATAAATTGAAAAGTTATCCAGAATGAAGACGGGCATTTCTTCATTCCTTAGGAATTTTGGAACTGTTTAAATTTAATAAGTGTTTAGATCTATATCCACTTCCTCTAAATTATCTACTTTCTGAAATTCTAGGAATTGAGATGATCAATGTACTAGCTAATTACATGTTTTTGTGAGTATGGTGATTACTTTCTAAATACAGTGTTAGTAATGTGAAAGAAAAAAATAGGAATAAAAGATAGATCTATGACACATTATTATAAAGGTACAAGTTTATAGATTTCTATATACTGGTGCAATAATTATAACTAAGAATTAAGTGGATTTGTTTTTAAAAGATTCACAGATTTCCCATATTCTGCATTGTGATGAAGTTCAACTTTGTACCTTTAACAATATCTAATTTAGTGCCTCATACAGAGTAGGTAGTCCGAAAGTATTTGTTGAAACTAAGTATATGTTGTGAATTGAACTGCTTTAAAACTAGAAAGCAATGTTAGCAGAATCTTTCTAGTTTGAAAAAAATAAAACACATAACCATAGTGATTTGCACATTGGTGGCAAGTAACTTATATGGAGCAAAATCCTCTGCTTTCCCAGAAATTATATAATCATCCTTTGGCAAGTACAATTGGCATAATATCACAGACCTGCTACCACAGCATAACCTGGTTAGTGAGGACATGATTAAATCAGGTCTCCTAAATGTCTTATCTGAAAATTCACATATACTTTAAAGATCTGGAGATCTCTTTTGTTCTTATTTTTTATTATTGTTGTAGATTTTGTTTTCCTGACTTTGATAGGATTGTTGATTGACTTGGATAAATTATAACTAATGGAATATGCTTAGGTTTAGACAAAATTTTATTTGACTGGTTATATACACACACAATACACCCACTTAGGTAGTTATTTAGCAAGCGTGCTTTGCCTAGTGTGAATTGCTGAATGAACTCTGAAACTGAATTATTTGGCAAGAGCTGGAACCATTCTTCAAGCTCTCAGGACTTCTATGTCTTTTGGCTCGGAGAAATACATCTGACTTAATACTCAGTGGTGAGAGCATGGGAGCATCTAGAAAATACTCAGTGAAAGGGTACAGTCTCGTATTGCCATGCTCCTCGGAGAGAATAAAGAAATATATAGAAAGGGATATGCAGATTTAGAACAAAGTACTCCATTGCTACTATCAAAATTGCCCATTTAAACTTTTTCTTATGGGTAAGATAAGAGTTTCTCAAGATTGGGGTTTCCATTTCCTTAGAAGCTTATTCCTCACTTTTCTGATCTTCTCAGCTGTTCAGACAATTTCTCAGGCAGTTAAATGAGCTAAAATAATTGTTTCACTTTAGGCCAGCTGTCTCAGTTTTGAATATACATTTATTCTGCTAGCAGCAGCAACTGCATTAACAGTATTAAGGTAACCAGTAATTTTTTAATTGGCAGTCCGGTTTCTCAAAAACTCGTTGATACCGATGATCTTGCTGGTCTTCTGATACATCTGCATCAATAAAAGATATAGTCATTGATTAAGCATAGAGCTGAAGCTGCAAATACACATTAAAGTAAAGATTGTCACTTTTGATACCAGTGAGGGATAAGTAATTGTCGAGAACACAGCAGCCCTCTGTGTACCAGAAGCAAATTGGGGCTGTTTGGAGCTGTTGGACTAGCATGTATCTAAACAAATAGGATCCTAATAGTTTTGTGAGCTGGAAGGTAGAATAAAAGTAATTTGGGCAGCATTCCTAAGTCTGCAATTCTGTGAGACCAGTTCAGATACTCTCCACAGGAAGCGGACATTGAGGTCAGAAGTTGGGTCAAAGCCTTTTAATTGTGAGCTTCCATGATGCCTCTGGGCTCGGGTCAATAACCTGAAAGGCTCTGTTTGTGGGCCTGGAAACGGTATATTATGGGGGCTCAGGTGGCCTACTGGACCATTCTAATACTCAATTGTAAGAAGCAGATTATCTGCTTTGCAGATTATCTGATCTTCTATCATCAGCCTTCCCGTTGGGCTTTCAGTGGCCAAGGATGGGGCTAAATGGAAGTGTGGGAAGTTGGGCACAGTGGGCTCCACATGCAGTCCCATTACAAAGCCAAATGTAAATCAATCAACAGGCACTGCTTTGTTAAATGACTTCAGGCTTATTTGGTTTGGCATTTTCTCTGTCTTAATCTGTATTCTCTAGAGTTGTCTAAACCCCATTCACTTTACCCTTATCTCCTAGAAATCTTTAGAATAGAAAAAAAAAAACACATCATGAAATCCATGCAAAATGGAATTACTCAAACACCTTTCCTTTTTTTCTTGTTCTCTTTAGTGTAGGTATAGCATTACGATGTAATTTAATTTCTTCTCTAGAATTCATGAAGTCATTCCAGCCTAGGCTGTCCTCGGTGCCCTGGTAATCTTTCTTGATTGTGCTCCTCAAGGCAGCTGTGGTTCAAGCCAAAGAAAGATCGGTGATCTCTGTGGGTCACAGTTTCTGTGGGTTAGGAACTCAGGCTGAATTGTGAATTGTATTTTTATCAAAGACCAGAATATTACCATGACTCTCCCGTATGTCTCCAGAAACAAAGAGAGAACCAAATGGAAGGAGGAAGGGAGGAAGAGAGGCAGGGAGCCAACTAACCCAAATAACAGTTTGGCCAGATATAAATTATCATCATCTTCTCTATAGTTAGGCAGATTGTAGCACAGGTAAGTTGTTGGTAAGCACTTTTATTCCCTTCTTCAGCGTAAGGAAGTGTCCCTACACGCTTATGCTTAAAAGCAAAATGGCAGACTCTTAAACCCTCATCATTAGATCATGCCTCACTCCCAAAGTCCTGCTTCCAAAGTGGTTCTTTTCTCCAAAAACACATACTACTTTTTATGTTCCTCTAGTCCTTGCACAGATGCTGTAAGAACAGAGAGAGCTTTGATTAATACCAGTGAATAAATATTTTTGGTTTCAACAGCCCCTTCACCTGTCCTTTAAAGAAAACAACTCAGTTTTAGTGACTGCGTTTTATATCCATTGCATGCTAACTTACAATACTTGCATATATCCCTCTGAATTTTGAATTTTGATGTTGGCAGTTTTAAAATCCTTTATTACTCAACAGATACTCATTTCATACGTACTTTGTGATAGGCACTGTTTTAGGAACTTGGCATAATAATCACAAATTCATAAAACAGTCTTAGATCTCTATCCTCATGGGGACAGACAATAAAAAGATAAGTAAGTAAGTTATACTCTTAGTTCAAAAAAGAGAAGGAGAATGAAAAGAACAAAAAGAAGAGTTAAATTAAAGGAGATCAGAAGTGCTGGATAAGGGTGGAGAGGTTGCAATTTAAGTAGGTGAGGAAGTTGGCCTGGTTTAGAAGGAGCATACACTTGAGGGCCGGCCACTCATGAAGATTTCTGGAGAAAAACAGTCCAGGCAAAGGGTACTGCCCATGCAAAGGCCCTGAGGTGGCAGCATCTCTTCAGGTATGCGGGACCCTTTTCTTATAAAGTAAAGCTAGAATGCTTTTCTTAAGATCACTCCTTCATTATCAAGCTTCTGTCTGTCCTTCCTGTTTGCTTTTGAAGGGATGTGACAATGCTCAAAGCAGATGGTTTCTCATTGTATCTGTGTTTCTAGAAATGATAGCACGCTCTCATCCAACATGCAAGGCATCCTTTCAAATGTCTTGCGTTTTCTGAGAAGTAGAAATTGTAGCATCTGTTAAATACTGTATTAAAATAAATTCACATATTGAAACAAATTTAGTTCTTTTAGTTATTTAAATGAGTACACCCTCCATAAGTGAAATAAGCCAGACAAAAAAACCAAGAACCTATGACTTCACTCATATAAAACTGAAAGCAATAAAGAAACGAAAACGCATGGGCACAGTCCATGACATGTTGTTCTGTCTTTCGACATGGTGTTCACGTCACGTGTGTCACATCACAGCATGTCCGCACTGCGATATAATGAAAAACTTGTAAATTCCCTGTTATATCTATCTTTGTGACCCTAATGCCAGAAAAAATGCTGTGCATATAATATGCACTCTGAAAAGTGTTTGCTGAATGACTTTTGAAGTCCTTACAATAAACCAGGTCTGGGGAATTTTTATGATGCAAAGCATGAAAAAACAGCGAATCTTGTTTACTTTAATTTCTCCTTCTTCAAAGTGTACAGATTGCCTCACAAGCCATCAGAAAAATGCCCGATTGACCTCCCCGAGGCATCACTACATCCTGCCTCTCCAGCCATGATGTGATTTGGTGATGCTTTTTGCCTTATGATTTCTCTATTTTTCAGAGTAACCATTTGAAAAAATTTATAAAGATGAACGAAGGAAAGTTCGAAGAAAGGATGGAGTGTAAGAAGAAGGGCTTAAAATAATTTTTGTGTTTACAAAGCCAAGTTTTCTTCCATGAAAAGTACCTTTGCACTTCGTGGGGGAATATGAAAATGGGAAAGGTTGGGTGTTGGAATTTGTTTCCCGTGCTTGAGAATTCTGCCTTCTCCTCTTTGTGCCCTGCAGTTTTTATGTAGAAACAGACCATTCTGACTTGACCTTAAGTGCCTCGCCGTCTGCTCAGGGGACTCCCCTTAGGGATATAAGCTGACACCACCTTGCCTGAGCTCCTTTCCATCCATAACATGGCAAGGTACACATGATACGAATAGGCAGACCGATAAGAAATAAAAGCCTATCTGTTGATACAAATGGAGCGATAAATGGACTGGTTTCTATCCAAGGACTTTGAAGGGGAAATCAAGAAGGGAAGAAATGTGAACATGTAGCAAACTCACGTTTTTCTAAAGGATGATTGCTCTTTTCTTACTTAGGTTCAGAAGAAAATGTTACTCTGGGTCTTGGAACAATTCTCTCAGGAGTATGCATTTTGTGACTGTAAATCTACAGTGGCAAAATGGTGTTAATTTGACTGATTAGAAATATTAACCATATTATATCAAATAACTGCCAGGAATAATTCTCTACCACGGACTGTGACTTTATTTTAATTGATTTTTCTTACTTTCAGCTTCGGTGATTTTTGTTTATTCTGACACATTTATTGAATGCATAGGGAAAATTGTTTTGCAAATTACTTTTAGTGTTTTTATCTTTTTTGAAATTGGTGGGTTAACTCTTTTTTTCTCAGAATTCCAACCTCTGTTATTTTCAGACTTGATAACTGCTGATTTAGCTTTTTGGTCCCACTAATGGCATTATCGTCCACATCAGCAGTTTATACAATTAAGCTGTACGTTTAGCAGTATCACTTGATGTTTCACAAAGATTTGTAAGTCAAAATTGAATATGATTGATTGCTGTGAGTTATGTTAATATTAGGATTACTGAGCTATGTTGTAGAATAAATCATTCCCTGTAATAGCAAAGATAATGCCTCAGACATCACTCATTTTATGTTCAGTAATCAGGCCTTAGGAATGAACCTCATTTGTCTGCTGTAGAGCCCTCATATTATACGAATCACAAGGTGAATATTCATAAAATGTCATGTAGGAAGGTAGAATTTGCTTGTCAATGTTACTAGCAAAGGTATATTCAAGAGGATAACTACATTTCCTTTTTCAGCCTTTCTTCTATTTACCTTGATACCTAATGTTTAAATGTGAAGCTGTTTTGTTATTTTTTCAAAACAAAACTAAAAATGATAATGTTAACCAACATTTTTTGAATATTTACTAAGTGACAGGAACTGTACTATACATTCAGCATGTATAAATTTATTTAATCCTCACAGTAACACAAAAGTATAGCGATACTATAATTATCCCCATTTTACTGAAGAAACTGAGGCCCAGAGAAGTTAGGTAACTTGCCTAGACTTAGGAAGTGGTAGAACAGGATTTGAACCCAGGATGTCTGGCCCCAGAGCCCATGCTCCCAATATAGTGCAGCTGCTAGAGGAACATCGGAGAGATGTAGTCCCTGCCCAGAATGCCTTGCTTTCTCACTTTGGTGATACTAACCATGTTCCCAAAAGCTGAGTAAAGTCCTGTAGAAGACAGACTACTAACCAGCAGAATAAGTGCCTCCTGATGGCTACTGCAGGTGTTCAAGAAAAGGCCCAGGCCAGTGCGTGCTGGGCAGCTGTCAAAGTAACCTGTCATTATGTACTTAAAACTGAGATGCCTAAGAAGAACTTTAAAATTCCAAAACACCAAATGTTAATTCTGGAAGTAATTTTACAGACTGCAGAGTCTGTATTTTCACATGTGATTTCTACATGCTGGTGAACGTTATCTCTTACTGATTCTAACTTACTCCCAGATTATTTTGAATATTCATACTTTGGGGGAAGGAACTGCCCTTTTGTAGATCTCTGACCTGGGACATTAATTGAATTTACATTTTATAGGAATGTTACACAAAACCAGTTTAATATCTGATGGGCTACTTCAAGGAAGAGGCACACGATGTATCCTTTGATGGTCTTTAAGTAAGGCTTACTCCTTTCAAGTTTTAGGTTGCACAGAATGTCCCTTCGTTTTCTTCAGTTAATCCAGTCAGCGCAGGGTTACCACCCGTGTAAAAATAATAACTTGCTAATTTCGTGTCAAAGCCTAGAGTGAATTAATTTCACATCGTTGGTTGTCAACAGCTCTGGAGAGTTTCTGGCAGTTCTGGTTAAGTAAAGCCCTCTGTAACAGTATCGGTGACAGAATATTTGCACTGTTAAGCCTTCAAACTCTTAGGCAGCTGTCAACACGTGGGCACTTTCTGGAACCAGAGTCCCTCACGCTGTGCGCTGCCTGCAGCTCGCCGGAAGCTCAACTTTCACTAAAAGGGCTGGTTTCTCTTCTCTCACTCTTGTTCTCATTTAGTGTTAAAACCTGCTAAAGTCTGCCTTTCATCCTGAAAAGTACACAGGCATGTGTCATCTCTTAAACCATTTTGATGCTGCGGTAAGGCACTCCAAAGAAAGGCCAGACATCTCCACGAATAATTAATTAGAAAGGAGACTGACAGTGTTAATTGTGAGCTGCAGTAGAAGGAAGGCTGAAACAGAAGCTTTCTGGATGTTTCCAAAAATTGGGCAGGTTTTCTCATGCTGAGCAATAAGGTCAGCATACCGAGATGGAATGTAAAGGGATTGTTTGACTGTGATAGATTTTTTCCTTTTGGTTGGTTCCTGGGTGGGGATCAAGCCCAGGCCTCCGCGCCGAAGCCTAGGCACTGTACCACCAGGGAACCCCTGTGCGATAGATTGTTTTAATGGGCTTGTGGCACTTAACCACAGTCCTTTGATTGAAGGCTCATTTGTTGTTGTCTAACTGTTGTTGTTTGTTTTGTTTTTAATGTTTCTCTGCCTGCAGCCACTTTGGGGCTCTTTATTTTTAGACATAATGGGTAATGAAGGGTGACTAGAATAGCCTAAAGAACTAGAGAGTAGCACAAATGTTGGATCAAGTGATAAATTCTTTAGCTCGCTACCACCAACATAGCACAGTGAGGCAGAAACTTTCATGGCGGCTCCGCCAATTTTATTTTCAATGATTCTTTTCAATTCAGATTGTGGAAAAGAGCTCCCAAATTTCATCATAATGGATAACATTACAAATCTTTTTATAATAGAAGTAGCATTCAGTGTCTCCACTGAAAAGGATTGAATAAACAATTGGGGTTTTGTGAACCTGCCCTGTTTAATACATTAGTAACTAACTACATGTGGCTAATTAAATCTAAATTAATTAGAACATTAAATACAATTTATAATGTAGGTCCTTAACCACAGTTCTATTGGACAGTACTGCACTGGACAAGAATCCAGAAAGCCAGTGGTCCATTGCATTTCCCATAGAACAGCTAACAAGTCGCAGAATATTTGGCCAGCATTTTTAAACTAGTGTTTGTTGAGTGCCTACTAAAAAGTCAAGCATTCCCTGGGTGCCACGGGAGCAGTAATAAGCAAGGTAGATCACCCCTCCTCTCACAGAGTTTGCATTTGGTGGAAAAGACAATTAAACAAGTATTAAAACAAGACATGATAAAGCCTGCAATAGAAGAAGATAGGCAACTATGGGACTTTCACTCATTCTAGGGACCTCAGGAGTTCTGATGCCTGAAGGATGAGGTATCAGTTAGGGAAAGAGGTGTGAGGAGTAGAGTAGAAAAGACATGTTCCAGGCAGAGGGGACAGTGTGCACAGGTAGGTGCAGAGAAATAACCTGCTTCATTTGATGAACTTGTGGGCGAGTGGGGTGAGGGACCTGTTTAGCTTTGTAGACTCTCCTTACTAAATGACACTAAATGACCTTGGGGAAGTTATTCTTCCTCTTTAAGCTTCAGTGACTACATTTAAAAAGAAAGAAAAATATAGTTCCTCCCTCTTAGGGTTGTTGTAAATATTAAAGGAGATCATGCTTATCAAGCATGGAGTAAGTGCTGCAGGAAATTTAGTTACTATTAACTCAGAGGGGCCCCCTTGACACTACATGTAGAAAATGATTTGGAGCAGCTAGACTGGAGGTGTGGATACTGATTAGGGGGCTGGTGCAGTGATTCAAGGGAAAAAGAACCTTGGCCTAGAGTCAAGTAGTGACACTGTCTGGGATGACGAGAAGCAAATATATATTGAGAAGTTATTTTAGAAATAGACTAGAGTCCTTGGTGAGTGTAGATGCAGCAGGTGAGGGGCACGGGAGTTAAGGGTGACTCCCAGGTTTCTAGCTTTGGACTGTGGAGTGGATACAGAAAGCCAGATTCCAAATCCAGCTTTGCACAATTATGGAAAATCAACTGTATGGATACGCATGAACATCAGAGCGGAGTGGGAACACTTCTAAATTCCTGCCAAGCATCTTTGCAGTACACACAAACTCCAACAGCAAATGCCATTTCTAAGAAAATCTGATTATAAGAGAAGTACATCTTTGTGTGGATTGCCTTAGGGTACTCAATCTGTAGTCAATGATGAAAAGTCTTCTGATTCGGTATAACTATGTCATTTATATAATAAACTTAGCTAATAAATCAGGAGTGTCTCATACACTCACTAGGAGAATTGTCCATTTAAAAGAAGACATGATCTATTTCTCAAATGAATCTTCATAGTCAAGCCAAGTATAACTGACTTACTAAAGGAGCTACACACTACAGGCTGCAAAAAGAGAGCAATATAACCGTCACTCATTTGTACCCTTTTATACTTGCTCTATGAAATCATTCTTTCCCCTTTTTGGGTGAAATTTCAGGATAAACCCATAGTTTTTCCAGTCACTTTCAGGTATTAAAAAGTCCAGTCCGCTAGAAGACAACACAAGAGAACAAACATCTTCCTAAGTCACAAAAACATAATTATATATGAAAAGATTGATCAGTTGGGCTTCATTAAAAATGAAAACACCTGTCCAACAAAAGCCAACATTTAAAGAGAATAAAAGGCAAGCCACAGAGTCAGAGAAGATATTTAGAATACACATAACATTTGCTACATATCCTACAAAAGACTTGTATCCAAACCATATAAATAGCTCATACAAATAAAATATATATATAGGTGATAGAACAAAAGACAGGCAAAGATTTGGATGAAAGATTTTATAAAAAGTGATATCCAAATCTTCAGTAAGTGCCTGAAAAGGGCTCAACGTCATTAGTGAGCAGGAAAATGCAAATTAAAGCCACGTGATGAGACGTCACTACACATGCATCAGAATGGTTAAAATTTTAAGATTGTCGATATCAAGTATTAATACAGATGTCTGATAGCTGAAATTCTTATACATTGCTGGTGGAAAATGGGTTAAGTATTTTGGGAAACTCTTTGGCAATATCTACTCACGCTAAACATATGCCTAACCTGCGACTTAGCAATTCCATTTCAGATATATATCCATCAGAAATGAGTGCATATGTCCACCAGAAGACACGTTTAAGAAGGTTTGTAGCAATTTTTTAATAAGCCAAAAATGGAAAATTTCGAATGTCCATCATAAGAGAATGGATAAATAAGTTGTGACGTAGTCATACAATAGAACACAAACATGGATGGAAAAGATGAGCTACGACCACCCCAAAACATGGTTAACTCTCACAGGTATACTACTGAGCAAATTAAGCCAGACACAAGTGGGTTCACACTTAGGACTGCATGTAGGTGATGTTCAAGAAAAGAAAAACTAGCCTGTGGCGATATCGTTGGCAGGGTGGGTATTGACTGGGAGGAAGCATTAGGGATCCTTCGGGACTCCTAGGAATGTTTTGTATTTACCCAGGGTGGGGGTGTATGTGTGCGTGTGTGAAGCTCAGTCCAATGTCAAAGCTTCCGTGTCCTCTGCAGTTGAAAGTGTCCCCTGTGCTTCCCCTTCAACGCCTCTCTGTCGCCCACAGCAGGGAGGGAAGAACGGGGACGGTCGTCTTCTCTCATCCTTGGTCCACCTCCTCTGGACAAGTCTAATGTGTCCTGGGTGCTAATCAGGCTTTGAAGCCCTCTGAGGGTGACGTGTGGGTTTTTCAGGGATTCTGCTTCCTGGGAACATCTGAACACAACATTGGCTGGGGGGTCCATGATCCTCTCTCCACGCCGGCCACAGCAGCTGGCTTTTAGTGACCTCCTCTGCTGGGTGGAGTCAGAACGACCCGAGTCTAGGTCACCGCCTTGGATCCCTTGACCGTGGGGAAACTGACCTGTCTGCCTGGCCGGTAGAGAACCTGCACTTTGCTCCCACTGTAGCCTCTCAGCTTCAAGCCTCTCTGGGAGGGAGCCAGGCCCCACTTCCAGTGCTCCCTTTCCCCGTTGCCCTAACTTCAGAGGACACTTTCTCCAAGTGGTGTTCTGAAGCTCCCCTCACTTACCGTGGGAACCACCTTGAAGAAGGGAGTGGTATAAGTTCAAGGACAACTCCCCGCAGAGGAGTAGCTTCTACCAGCCCCGCCTCTGCCTTCGTGCTAGCTGGGAAGTGGGTAATGAGCCTGTGGAAGGCACCCTTACTGTTTACCCCTCGAGAGTGAATGAATGATTCCTGTCCAAGGACGAGTAATCATTCTGCCTGCTCCACCCTCTCTGCTGGTTACTGGAGGCTTTTCTAAGTGAAAAAAAGCCTTCTGAAGTAGTAAACACTGTGCAGTTGTTTTATTTCGTCAGTATTCTACTTTAAAAATATTTCAGGTAGAAAAGGGCAGATTCAGAAATACAGGTTTTACCATATACACACACATCCCCATGCTCAAAGATTATTGGGACTTCCTGGGTGATTGCAAAATAACCCCATGAGCCTGTGTCCACATCCAAAAATAACAGATAACTATTGCCTGCTTTATATTATTGCTGTGCACATGCAGATACATATATATATAATATATATATATATATATATATTATATATATATGTCCACATGTATGTACTGTACATACATTACTCAGACAAAGTAAGTGCACAGTAAATGTTAGCTCCTTTTTTCTTTCTTCTTGGACTGTGTGACCTTTCAGTCCCTTTCTTTTGGTAAAGCAGCTTTCTCTAGTCATAGGCCTTGTGTGGAGCGGAGAGGGGCAGAGTTCTGGGATTCATTATAGGGAGTCCCCTGGTGGGGTAGTGGCTTAAGGCTTCGGCGCTGTCAGCACTGCGGCCTGGGTTCGATTCCCAGCCAGGGAACTACCCACATTAAAAAAAAAAAAAAAAGAATGTGAGTTTACTATAAAGGAGCACTACGTTTGAAATGAAACCCGATGTGGTAAAATAATCACCATCCTAGAGTTGAAGACCTGGATTCAAATACCGACCCCACGATTCCCAGCCATTCATTCATTCACTCGGCACATTTTTTGGTGAATAACTTTGTTTCAGGCACTGTTGTAGTCACGGAGACTGTGGGGCAAGACAAACAAGATTCCACCCTTGTGGGGCTTTGTTGGGGAGTGGGGATGGGTGAACAGTAGGGGAGACAGACAACACACAAATAAATAAATGTAATGTCAAGCGGTGATACGTTTTGAGAACAAAAATAAAACAAGACAAAGGAATAGAAATTGGTAGGGGAGGGAAGATAGTGTGTGTGTGTGTGTGTGTGTGTGTGTGTGTGTGTGTGTACGAGCACACATGCAATTTGGAGAGGGTGGTCAGGGAAGGTTTTATAAGAGATCCGAATTAAGTAAGGGAGGAAGATCTACGAGAAGAAGGTAAAAGAGGAGTTGGTAACGTTCCAGAAGCCAAAGGAACAAAGTGCTTCAAGAAGGTGGACATCAAATGCTGTTTAGTGATGGAGTAACATGAGTAGCCATGTGACTCCTGGACAAGTTATCCACCTTCTTGGAGCAATAGTCAATAATATGTTTCTGAGGATTAAGTGAGATAATTTATATAAAGCACCTGCCACATAATAGACAGGTGACCCAAGATCTCCTACACATTTTGTGCATGTATGTAATAAAACATGAATTTAAAAATTCATAGTGGATGTGGAAGGCAGTGTGGAGGTTCCTCAGAAAATTGGGAATGGAGCTACCATTTGACCCAGCAATCCCCCTTCTGGGGATCTACCCAAAGAACTTGAAAACCTTTGTCCGCAAAGACTTATGTACCCCAATGTTCATTGCAGCACTGTTCACAGTGGCCAAAACATGGAAACAACCAAAGGTCCCTGCAACAGATGACT
>PVJL010017811.1:0-17391 GCA_004026885.1 Lyroderma lyra
GAGGGCCAGGCTTATACTGAAGGGCACGCCAGGCATGGTTGGGCACTCCCCTGATGGAGGAGTGGGCTTATGCTGCAGAGTGCACCCACCCAGGCCCTGGGTGCTCCTGATGGAGGGACAGGCCTGTTTCACAGCTGAGCCAGCAATCAGGGTAACAGGCAACCTCGGGACAAACAGCAGCCATGGACCACACTGCCTCACCACTAGGCAGAAGCTGAACACGGAGCCTGACTGCTTCCCCTCACTCTTTTCTGAAACCCATCACCCTGTGCCTCAAACAAGACCTGAGCCTTCCCCAATGAACTCTGAGCCCCCGCCATGTGTATCTGTACAAATTAAATCCATGATGAGATACCACCGCATACCTGTCAGGATGGCCGTCATCAATAAATCAACCAAGTGTTGGCGAGGAGGTGGAGAAAATGGAAGCCTCGTGTACTAGTGGTGGCATTTCCTCACTGTTTTCACCACCACATGTGGGCCTTGGATCCGCTGGTTTTGCATCATTGCCCCTCCTATCAGTCTTGCCTCTCTTACCAGTATCAATGTGGCTTCTTCTTTTTATCATTAGTTGTAAAAGTTCAGCTCAGCTAGTTTTACAGTGGTTCTCAAGGGCGATTGGTTTATAATTTAGTTGTAATTTTCATGTGCTTGTGGGACATGACAAGAGCCGCATTTACATACTCTGCCATCTTGACTGGCAGTCCCTCCTCAAAGCTATTTTAACTGCTCTGCCATCAGTAATATAGTCTTAAGAGATCTGGACCTATGGGCATCTTACAGAATAACCCACCACTTCAGTTCATTGACAACATCATATGGATTGGAATGGATGAGCCGGAGGTGGAAAGTGTGCTAGAGATTTTGGTAAAATTCATGCACTGCAGAAGGTGGTAGATAAACCTCAAAGATTCAGGGGATGATGACTTCAGTGAAGTTTTTAAGGGTCCAGTGGTTAAGGGCTGCAGGGACAACCCCTCCAAAGTAAAAGTCAAACTGCTATATCTTGAATCCCTCACTGCAGAGAAAAAAGCATATTGCTTTCCAGTCTTTTTTACTCTAACAACATATTTCATAGCTAGGTATATGATTTGGCCTATATTCTGGGTAGCATAGAAGGCTACCAGCTTTGAGTGGAGCCTGAGAGTAAGGACACTGCAGCATGTCCAAGTCATGGTACAATCAGCCACCACCCAGCAGAACTGATGGTAATGGAGGTGTCACTGGTGGGAAAAAATGCTGTGTGGAGCTAAAAGTGAACAACAGTGAGAGAATCAGAGGAGTCCCCGGGGTTCTATAGTAAGGCCATGCCATCCACAGCAGAGAAATATACCCTCTTTTTGAAAAAGCTTTGGGTGTGTTATTGGGAGCTGAAAGACAGAATGCTTGATCGTGTGATTATAAATTCCCATGAGTTGGGTTCTCTTTAACTCAACAACTCGTGAATGAAACAGGCCCAGCAGAAGTCTGTGATAAGATGCAAATGGCACTCCTGGGCTTGAGTCTGAATCACGTGTTAACACCCACCAGAAGGGATACTGAACAACAAAACAGACAAAGTGACATTAACCAGCCTTCCTCACCCACGAACCCGGGACTAGCAGGCTGGGCACGTGAATGGAGTGACTGCGGTGTCAGAAATGAGGCTACATACGGACCAGCAGCATTGACTCCCACTATGTCTTCAGTGACTAACTAGCCATCAAGTGACATATTGACTGCTTTGAGCCCTTTCCATCCTGGGAGGGTCAGAGGGTCATCCTCACAGGGACAGACACCTGTTCCATGTGTGGGTTGTCCTCTCCTGTCCTCAGAACTCCAGGGCACCACCATTTGGGGGCTTCCAAATGCCTGACTCGCAGTCTTGGAACTGCTCTTAGCGCAGTGTCCTGCCGGGGGACCCACTGCACACTGATGGGGGTGCAGGCTGGGCAGTGGCTGTGGGATCCATTGATCATAACACATCTGCACCATCCAGGCTCTGCAGGCCACACAGCACACTGGACAGGCCATCTGCAGGTGCTGGTGGAGCACCGGCTTTGAGGAAACGCTGGGAAGGGGTGGGGTCACCTCCTCCAGGATGAAGCGTATTTATTGAATCAGAGACCTCTGTGTGGTGCCGAGTTCCCAACAGGGAGAGTGTGTGGGTCCAGGACCGAGGGGTGGCAGCAGGTGTGGCCCCAGTTACCATCACCACTTAGAGTCACCCGCTGGGGGATCCTGAGCACTTCCTGTCTCCACAACTCTGGGCTCTGCGGGGTAAGTGATCTTGGTTTCCCAAAGGTGGGCATTCTTAAAAGGGGACCTGAAAAGTGTCCCACTGAACTATATACATTGTTTGTCACCTGGGAAGTATAGGCTCCATGTGCCTAGAGACCAGCAGGTGAGAAGAGGAGTCCCTTCTTCTGGAGTCAGGAGTAATCAAACCTGATTCACAGGAGGGGTGAGGCTGCTGTCACACAATGGGGACAGGAGGAATGTGTGTGGAACAGCTGATAGACTTGGGTGCCCTCTAGATCCTCCTTGCTCCCTGTTACTGTAAGTGGACACATGGAATGACCCAGACTAAGCAGGGCTTGAGTTCCAAGGGCCCAGGCTCCTCACGTAGGAGTTTGGGTCACATCCCCCAGGGAAGCCACAAGGGCTCCTGTACTCTGCAATCCATGGCAGCATTTGTGCAGAGGCCCTGCTTCCCAGGGGCTGTTCCCAGGCAATGAATGGTCACAATGGGGACACTGAGGCAGCCCAATGCTGGGGGACAGGGGCTTCTTTGATGGTCACTTCTGGCTGGAGGACTCTCCTAGGGTCTTGCTCAACTTCACTTAGATTGCCCGGCCATGATCTAAGATATGTCTAAGGAACCTTCTCTCCTTCTGACCATCACACTTGCGACCCAGTCTGCTGGCTCTCCCAGCTTTTCTGGCTCCTTCTCCATAGTCTCTGATGGTGTTTCTCCTAATAAAATACTGCTGACTTTAATCCCATCTTGGGATCTGCTTGTTACAAGAACCTGACTAACAAAAACATTTTCATCTGTGTACCAACAACCTATTACTTATCCTATCTGGTAAAATCCTTCTCTTTACCCAACTTCTCCCCGCCCAGCATGTGCTCCATTTTCTTGTTTTTGTATTATCTCTTTGAGGTAATAAATGTTTGTTGTTTCAAACCACTACATTCCGGGATAGTTTGTTGCTCAGCAATGGATAACTAATAAAGCTCTCTTAAGTTTTCATTAGTCTCTGTCTCTTTTATTTCCCTGCATGTTAAAGTTATCTGCACTCACTGCTTCCAATTCCTCTCCTCCTGTTCTCTCTTTTATTCTCTTTTGTCCTTTCTCCTTTCTTTCTTCCCTCTCTGTCTTCCTCCCTCCTTTTTCCTTTTTATTATGTTAGAATGTAAACATAAAATGACACTGTGCTTATGCTAAAAGGAAGCATTAACTATTCCTGTGCATTATAAGTAGAGTGCTGAGATATATGGAACAAAATTATGTCAAAAACATTATTAATAGAATCTGAAAAACTATTGTGACCATGTTAGTGGCTTTCCTCTTAATTCCTCTACTTAATTCCTTCCCCTCAGCTGAGATTTTTAATTTCAGAACAAACACATCAGCAACATGAAGTCGTACACATTCCTGGTAAAAGTTGAACTTGGCCCAAGCACTTTAGAAATCAAAGGAGCATCATGGAGTCTGGTTAAAGCACACACCCCACAGAGCCCAGCAGTCCTGCTACTGACCATCCTCTCTGGGAAAGTTCTTGCCTTGTGCCCCAGGTCACATGCACGCTGATGCTTATGACAAAAACTGGAATAACCACATATGCATCGATAGGAAAGTACAAAAATTGTGATATAATCATAAAACGTAGGAATTCAGTAGTAAAAATGGATCAAGGACAGCCTCATAGCAAGGGGTAACTCTCCTATGTGATGCTGAGTCTCAGAAGGGACCATGCAGGATGGGCTCACTGGACAGGAAGTTCAAAAACAGGCAAAACTAAATCATATTTGGTTTGAGGCATATACTTACTACAAAATATTTAGAGAATCTTAAGAGAATATTAAATAGCAGACCAGGGCAGAGGTTACATCTTGGGATGGGATTGTGGAGGCCGCCATGGTGGCTTCATAGGTTCTGTTTATGATACCACTGGTGTGTGCCCAGGTATTTAATTGATCATAAATCCTTAAACTGGCATTTTCAAACTGTGACTTGTGAACCATTCTGGTTAATTTTTTTAATTAAAGATACCAAAGTTTATTGGAAAGATCCTTAGCAAGAGCTACCCACCTTGGAACAAAGCCATAGACATTGTTATGAGCCATGTCAGAGAGAGGGCTGGATGTCACAGGAAATACATTGGCTAGAAATATGTCATGTGATCCTTTGCTCACTGGCATCTCTATAGATTTTTCTGGTGAACAATGTTCAATCTGATGTAAAAAGTAATTCTGTCTTGTGAAGGATTTGATGTGTTTCCTACATTTAATGTCACATGCAACTGAATTAACTACTTTACAGAAGTTTGAAAGCACATTGCTGATCAATATAAGTTAAACTAGAAAACATTTTAAAGGGGAAACCAGTGATAGAATAGAAAATGTGAATGAAAAACACAATAGAGCTGCTTTAAAATAAACTTCAGAGGCACACATTAGCAGTGATTTTTAGAATCACGTTGATGTCCAAATCACTTGTACCAAATCTCATTAAAAAACAGAGTGAAAAATGTGAAATTTATTCTAGAATGCCAACTGAACAACAGTTTGGGAACGCTTTGTTCCTATAGTAGATTGGAGTTAAACATTGCTGCCCACTGCATTACACCATAACTGTCATCATGATGCTAAGCCAGGTGTATACACTGAGGCATGAGAGTCATAGTTTTCTAACATATTGAAAAGCACTTTCATTAGGAATATGTTTGTGAAGATGATGTTGAGTAAGAAAACTGGCATTTTAGCCAATATTTTTTATATTATTATCCAACTAAATTGAAACTTCTAAGGAAAAACAAAGGCAGTTTTTTAAAAAGACATTATTGTTAAGACACACACATCTTGGAACAATTTGATCTAGCTCCTATATGCTCTCAACTTGTCTGCAATTTATTGAAAGGAACATTATTATTCAAGATAATTTCAAGAAAAACTTACAAAACTTATTGTATCTCCTTTCTCTATCCCAAACTTTTGCCCATTACTTTCCAAAAGTGAAATATAAAGCATTAAAAAAAATCAGATAAAGGAAGCACTGACTTACAAAATCCTGAAACAGCATTTATAATTGTAATTTTGGTTTTAACATGTATAAATGCTTTGACACACCTCCCTTCCAGAGGTGGAGTATTTCCGTCCTCCTGGGTGTGGGCTGCACTCAGTGACTCACGTGTAACTGACAGGAAGGCTGACATCCGTCTAGGACACAAGGCTCCCTGCAGCTGCCAGCTTACTCTCTCGCTGATCACTGCTCTGGGGGAAGAAGCTCCCTAGTCATTCGCTGCCTTATGGCGAAGTCCACATGACTAGGAACTGAGGCCTCCTGGGACCATGCAGGCAGGAAAGGAGGCCCCTTCCAACAGCCATCTGATGCACCATGTTTCATGTGAGTCCTCCAGCCTCAGTCAAGCCTTCAGATGACACAGCCCTGGCTGACAACTGACTGCAACCCTGAGAGAGGCCCTGAGCCAGAACACTCAGGTGACCTCACCTGGATTCCTGACCCAGGAAACTGTGGGAGAAAATACACATTTGTTGTTTTGAGCTGCTGAGTTGGGTAATTTGTTATGTTGCAGTACATAACTGATGTAGTGTCAAAAAGAGGATCAATTACTACACTTGAATTTTCATTTGGTCTAAATTAATTTCAAGATATTAAACATGTCATTTGGTTTTAAGATTTAAGAATGTCCATAGCTAATAGACAGGATGCATTTTATTACCACTCATAACAATCTACTTATTTGAACCTCAATTTTCAACAATGACTTAAACACAAAAGGAAGAACAAGCTGTGTTGGGCTGATTCAATTCAAAACTACCCTAGTTATTCACCTTCCCCCCTGGTTATTCAAACAAACACTAAGGTAGCTGTTGCTGACAAAGGATTTTGCAGATATATCTAAGGGCTCAAATCAGTTCACCTTGAGACAGGGGACTCTCCTGGGCAGGGCTGTGGTAGTCAGGTGAGAGGGATTCAATGTGAGGCACTTCTCCACTGGGGGCTTGGAAAATGGAGGGTCACATGACAAAGAGTGCTGGTGATTATTAGTGTTGAGGCAGACCCCCGCCCCCACACTTGCTGACAGTTCTCAAGGAAAAAGGGACCTCAGATGAACAACTGGAAAAAACTGAATTCTTTTAATGGTCTCAGCATAAGTGTGGAGGTGGACCCTGAGCTCAGGGTGAGGACACAGCTTTGTGACACCCTGACCAGAGAACCCATCCACACCATGTCTGGATTTCTGACTAAGGAACTGTGAGCAAATAAGTGGGGCTTGTTTTGAGCCACTAAGTTGTAATTTGTTATGAGGCAATAGAAATCTAATAGGGTCAGCCGTGCTGCAAATAAACACACAGCAGTTTTTCCACTGGAATGAATTTATGAATTGATATGCTCACTATTACATGTAAAAAATATTTCCTAACATTTTGTATTTTTCAGGTTGTGGTTTTTATATAATGTGATGAAATTTTAATAGAATCATCATTCATTCAACCACTATTAATTTAATACAGACTATCTATCAGGAACTGCTTTATATGCCTGGGATACATTTTGACATAAATAGCTCAAAGTCATGTGCTCATGTGACTTACATTCTGCAGGCATGTCCAACCTGTGGCCTAGGATGGCTTTGAATGTGGCCCAATACAAATTCTTAAAACTTTATGAGATTTTTTTGCAACCCTTTTTAAAGCCATCATTAATGTTAGTGTATTTTATGTGTGGCCCAAGACAATTCTTCCAATGTGGCCCAGCAAAAGCGTTTGGACACCACTGTTCTACAAGCTTCCCATAGTGAGATGGAGCCATTGGAGTGTTTTTAATGAAGAGATGACTCGCATTAGCAGGATCTCCTGTCCCTTTGGGAGAACAGAACAGTCCAGGGGTGGCAGGTGAGGGAGTGGGCACTGGTGCCACAATCAGGAGTGAGAGGGCAGCAGAGACTAAGGGGAAAGAGCCTGAGGGCTGAGAGAGACTGAGAAGGGCCGGAGAAGCAGGGGTGAGGGAAGGAGGCAGAGGGAAAGAATTCTGCAGCAGTGGAACTGTCAATTTAAATATGTTTTATAGATCTTTAATAAATTATCTAGAGCCTAGTAGGGGGTTCTGTGGAGCTGCCTAAAAACTAATTGCCTCCTTCTGTTAATCAGTTGAAAAACTAATTAGTCCCTTTAAAACATACAAACCACTTAGATGTGAATTATTCATAAAAACAGGCAATGCAGAAGCACTGGTGAAGGGCATTTAACTGCATTGGACACTTACAACTTTGAGGTTGTACTTGCTCCTGCTCGAAACACACTAACAAACTGCTTCCCTGTGCTTCTTTTGAGGATGTGGGGACTCAAATAGACAAACTGGGGGCAGTGGAATGAGGATCATTTTACAACGCAAACACCCAGGGTCACAGATGTGCGGCCTGGGAAAGGAAGACTTAGGAGCCTGCAGTCTGCAATGCGGTTGAGACACATTTCTGTACCAAGGGCCAAAGCACTTACACAGATCAGCTTCCAAGACTAGGGGTTTCCGAGACTGTGCTACCTTCTGCGGTTAATAGACAACAAGGAGACTGGTCTCTGGAGAATCTCTGTGAGAATCTCCAGGATTGAAGAGAAAAACCCTGTCCTCCCTCCATTCATAGGACAGTCTCTAGCATCAAGTTCTCTGAGGGTGAGTTTTCTAGAAGAGTCCAGAAGGGGGTGATAGTCAAGGAGTCCGTTTCAGGGAGAGGGATTCCGGGGAGAGGAAGGAGGGAAGTTCAGTGTGGAGGAGTCCCCACCTCCCCCGGGTTTCACTTCTCAAAACCTGTGTGAGGTCCTCCTGTCCGGATACTCATGACGAGGCCCCAGTTCCCACTCCCATTTCGTGTCCGGTTTCTAGGGAAGCCAATCAGTGTCCCGCGGTTCCCGGTTATAAAGTTTCCACGGACCCGCCAAGAGTCAGGGTCTCCCACGATCTCGAGGATGTGGGTCATGGCCCAGCGAACCCTCCTTCTGCTGCTCTCGGGGGCCCTGGCCCTGACCAACACCTGGGCAGGTAAGTGCGGGGTCGGGAGGGAACGTCTTCTACGTGGCAAGAGCCAGGGGATGGGCCACAGGGGTCCAAGACCCCCAGGGAAGGCGTGTCTTCACCATCTCAGACCCAGACTCCAGACCCCGCCTCGCCCCGGCCCGCCCTGACCCTCCCGGTCCCCGTTTGGCCGCCCTCGTCCCCTCGTCCCTTCCAGCCCATCGACTCGGGACGGGGGTGGGGGTGGGGTGGGGGGAGGGTAACCCCGGTTCTCAGCCCCTCCCCGCCCCCAGGCCCCCACTATCTGAGGTATTTCAGCACCGCCTGGTCCCGGCCCGGCCACGGGGAGCCCCGCGTCATCATCGTCGGCTACGTGGACGGCACGCAGTTCGAGCGGTTAGACAGCGACGCCGCGAGTCCGAGGATGGAGCCGCGGGCGGCGTGGATGGAGGGGCCGTGGGTGGAGCAGGTGGAGAAGGGCTACTGGGAACGGCAGACAAGAGGCGCAAAGGCACATGCACAGACTCTCCGAGTGAACCTGAACGACATTCGCGGCTACTACAACCAGAGCGAGGCCGGGAGCAACGCAGCCGGGTGACGATCACGGTCACGAACCCCATCCCCACGGATGGGCCGGGGTCGCCCCGAGAGTCCGGGTCCGAGCTTCACCCCGAGGCTGCGGGACCCGCCCGGCCGCCCACCCGGGAGGAGCCGCGGGGACTCTGACCCGCTGTCATTGTCACTTCGGGCGTCTTCGCTGCCGGGCGGGGTGGGGTGACCGCGGGGTGACCGGACGGCGCTGACCGCCGGGCGGGGTCAGGGTCTCACACCCTCCAGTGGCTCTGTGGCTGCGACGTGGGGCCGGACGGGCGCCTCCTCCGCGGTTATAAGCAGCTGGCCTACAACGGTCACGATTACATCGCCCTGAACGAGGACCAGCGCTCCTGGACCGCGGCCGACACGACGGCACAGATCACCCGGCGCAAGTGGGAGGCGGAGGATGCGGCGGAGCGCTGGAGGGGCTACTTTGGGGGCAGGTGCTTGGAGTGGCTCCTCAGATACCTGGAGCACGGGAAGGAGACGCTGCAGCGCGCAGGTACAAGGGCCGCGGGGCCTCCCCATGTCCCCTGGGGCTGGGGCTCCTACAGGAGGGGAGGAAATGGGAGCGACACCCGATTGAGTCCGCCTGGGCTTCAGATCCGGTACCAGAGAGGGACTCCCCCAGAGGGCCCCCCTTCTCTCAGGGAGGATTAGGGGTTCAGCCCCGCAGGGGATGGACG
Source organism: Lyroderma lyra (assembly GCA_004026885.1). NCBI lineage: Eukaryota > Metazoa > Chordata > Mammalia > Chiroptera > Megadermatidae > Lyroderma > Lyroderma lyra. The sequence goes on from PVJL010017811.1 coordinate 9,520, forward strand.
GGGCGAACAGCCCTGAAATCACTGATCTGTTCCCTTTGACTCTGGCAGCTGCTCTGGGAACCTGGGGGACTGTCTCTCTCAGGCCTTGTCCTCTGCCCCACACCCAGTGTGACCGAGGTCTGACCCCAGCTTTTCTGAGTGACTTGGGCTCCCCCCAGGTTGGGACCAGGAATCTCTTTTGTCCCTCCTGGGCTGTCTAAAACTGACTCTAGAACTTTCTAAAGAATAGAAAATTATGCCATATGCCTATGTCCAATTTGGAGCCTGGGTTTTGTGCTTCCTTTCCCCACCCACTTGTCCTGTCCATTTTCAGGATGGTCACATGACAGCTGCTGGAGTGTCCCGTGAGGGATATAAAGTTCCTGAATTTTCTGACTCTTCTCCTCAGATCCCCCAAAGACACGTGTGACCCACCACCCCATCTCTGACCGTGAGGTCACCCTGAAGTGCTGGGCCCTGGGCTTCTATCCTGCGGAGATCACCCTGACCTGGCAGCGTGTCGGGGAGGACCTGACCCAGGACACGGAGCTCGTGGACACCAGGCCTGCGGGGGACGGGACCTTCCAGAAGTGGGCGGCTGTGGTGGTGCCTTCTGGAGAGGAGCAGAGATACATGTGCCACGTGCAGCACGAGGGGCTGCCCGAGCCCCTTACCCTGAGATGGGGTGAGGAGGGGGATGAGGGGTGAAGCTTCTTTTCAGATACAGCAGAAGCCCTGTGGACACCTTCGGCAAGGTCGGGACTCATGTCTGAGGTCTGTGCTCCTTCCCTTCCCAGAGCCGCCGCCTCATCCCAACGTCCCCACTGTGGGCATCATGGCTGTGCTGGTCCTCCTTGGAGCTGCGGTCACTGGGGCTGTGGGGGCTGGAGCTGTGATGTGGAAGAGGAAGCGCTCAGGTAGGGAAGGGAGTGGGCTCTGAAAATTTTTGTCTCACTGGGGGGTTTCTAGCCCCAGGTACAAGAGTGTCTTACTACCTTAATGGGAAGTACCATCCACACACGTGTACCTTCCCAGTCTGGGGCCCATTTGCTAACACTGTATTAATGCACATGTAAAAATGAAGGACAGCTTTATCACCTTGATGACTCTGGTGATGGGGACCTACTTCCCAGCAGTTACCAGTCAGAGGGTCAGGTCCCTGCTGACGACAGACCTCCAGGAAGGTCTCTCCCCATATGTGTATTTTATTTATGTTTCCTGATCCTGTCCTGGGTCTCTAGTCACAGTTCTGGAAACTTCCCTGGGGTCCAGGACTAGGGGCTTTCTTTAGGACCTCATGGCCTTGCCTCCTCCCTGGCTTTTCACATGATGTTGTCTTCCCACAGGTGGAAAACCAGGGAGCCATGCTCAGCTTGCAAGTACGTATGGAAGGGCGTGGAGATTGATCCCTGAGACGCTTGGATAGTGTAGATGGGAGCCCACAGGGGCACCTCACCCACCCCCCCATAATTCCTCCTTTAACCACATCTCCTGTGGGCTCTGACCATGTCCTGTTTTGTTCTACCCCAGGCTGTGACAGTGCCCAGGGCTCTGATGTGTCTCTCACAGCTTCTAAAGGTGAGACTCTGGAGGGCCTGAAGTGGGCAGAGGGGACAGGACTGGGTAATGGGCGTTCTTTGGGACATTGTGGTGGACTGTTGAGAATGTCACCATTCACAGGGACGGACCTGAATTTGTTCTTGATTATTTTCTTCTACAGCATGAGCCAGCTGCCTGGTGGGACTGGGTGATGCAAGATTTGTTCACAACCTCACTCTGATTTCAGAACCTCTGATCTCTCTTTCTGCAAAGGGCATGCAAATGTGTCTGTGTTCCTATCAGCATAATGTGAGGAGGTGGGAGACTGGCCACCCCTGCCCACCATGCCCCCTCCCCACCCTGCCCTGAGTCTCCTCCCCGCCCCACCATCCTGATCCAGCAGAGGACAGTCTGTCCCCATCTCTGTCTTTACTTCATGTGGCACTGAGCTGCAACTTCTTACTGCCTTATGGAAATAAGAATCTGGATGTGAATTTGTTTTTCAATTCTTGCCATGAAGAGTTGATGGGTTAATTAAACGAGAAGATCCTAAAGTTTGAGAGAGGAAATAAATTGAAGAACTGAGAACCTTCCAGAATCCATGTGTTTGCTGTGCTGAGTCTGTGGCAGGTGGGAAAGGAGAGGCTGTGAGGACCGAGTGTGGCTGGGGCCTGTGCCCAGTCGGTGCTCAGTGCATCGTGGGCTTTGACATGATCACTCCTCAGCTGCGTCACCTCTCTGTTCCTTTGTCCCTGTCACTTCAGTAGAAGCTTGACCCCCAGGACCTGTGATCACAGGGACTGAACATCACCCAGGCCTTGTCAGTGAGGGCTTCATGCAGCTGCGTCAGCCTGGGCTCGGGCCTGGGTCCGGCCCTCAGCCCCCATGTTTCAGGTGTTTATTTGTTGTCTCTTTGATTCTATAGAGAAGTATGAGTGTTTCTGTTCTTGTTATGAGCCCTGGTCTCATTCTCCTCTGGGTGTCCTTTGTCTCTGACAGGAGGTGTTTTGTGTGTCATTGTCCCCACCTGGCTCCGGGGGTCCCTGCACATAGGAGTTTGTGAAAGTGAGAGATTAATATTCAGACTCATCCAGCTCTTGCCTCCTTCTACAGCTTTATTGTTCCTTCCATTTCCCCACAACTTCTCCAAGGAACCAGATTCTGGAATTAGCAGAGAGGGGGGATCCCGTAATTTCTCATCTCGGATACGTTCCCGTTGGAACTCTGCTCTGCTCACCACCCTCTCTCCTGCCCTCAGCTCTCGTGCTGGCTCCAGGCCACACTCAGGGGTAGAGAAAGCAGAGTCGGCTTCAGATGTGTGTTTGGTTGGAAAGCAGGACCCGTGAGTGAGGGGTCGTTGTTTTCTGAAGAGGGAAATAGGATTGTGAGCTGTGGTGTGCAGGAGGGTCGGGGTGGGAGAGAGAGATGGGGGAGGGGACAGCAACACTGTGAGAGAGGGCAGGTGGCATCGATGACAGTGTGAGTGGACATTGGGCTGTAGCTAACACAAACAGCATGTGACCTTATGCTACGCCAATAAAGATACTCTCTTAAATAGGGAGGTGCTGTATGCTGATCATTCATTCACCAATATTGGATGGTGCCATATGCGTGCCACAGTTTTTGTATCTGGGAATTATTAAAGTAAAAACAAAAAAGGCTGGCCTGTGGAGCATATGTTCTTGTGGGAGGAGACAGACTGTATCCTGTAAGCACAGTAAATAGGAAGGTGTTTATGTCAGAAGGGGTAAGTGTTGTGGGGGAAATGCAGTGGGGAGTGTGGGATGTAGGAGTGTGGCAACCGGGAAGATGGCTGATTTGATTGGGGTGGTCAGTGTGGCCCCACTGGGAAGGTGACCCTGCAGGGAGATTTGAAGGACATGGGGAATCTCAGGAGGGAATGCCCTGGGGCAGGAGTGGGTCTGGTTTCTGGGAAGAGCAGGGAGGCCGGTGTGGCTGCAGCACAGAGTCATCGAGAAGAGATAGTGACCCCGCCAGACCACGTGGGCCTAGAGGATATCAGAGGGCACTGCCCTGTGCTCTGAGTGACATGGGAGTCACAGACAATTCAGAGCAGAAGAAGGACAGGGTGCGAATTCTCTTTTAATAGGATCCAGCGGCTGCTGTGCTGAGAACAATCATGGGGATGAGGGGGACAGGAGGTAGGCAGCAGGAATCTTAGGGTTCTTGATGATGATGCTTGCACTGGGGGTGAGTGGTGGACATGGGGCAAGTGCTGGGATTCTGGGTGCATTCTAAAGGTGGACCTACAGCATTTTTTAGTGGGTTAATCTGGGCTATGAGAGTCAAGGACACCAGAATCTCAGGATATGAGGTTTGACAATGAAGTTCATGAATTCATCCTAGAAAAAACGCTACGTACCTTATTGCTGAGTATCACTACAGTTACCTTTGAAGTACTCCCCTTTGGGAAGTTATGCACCAATGTCAGTGCCTAGTCTACCCTTCAAAGCAATTTTGAAACTTTTTCTGGAATGGCCATCAGAGCTGTTGTTCTATTAGCCCTGATGTCCTGAGTGTTATTAAAATGTCTTTCTTTCAATATTTCCTTTATCTTTGGGTAAAGAAAAGTCACTGGGGGCCAGGTCAGGTGAGTAGGGAGGGTGTTCCAATAGTTTTTTGTGTACTGGCTACAAACTCCCTCACAGACAGTGCTGTGTGAGCTAGTGCGTTGTTGTAATGCAAGAGCCATGAGTTTTTGGTAGAAAGTTCAGATTGTTTTTGTCTAACTTTTTCAAACAGCCTTTGCAGCATTTCTAAATAGTAAACTTGGTTTACTATTTGTCCAGTTGCTACAAATTCATAATGAACAATGCCTCTGATATCAAAAAAGGTGAGCAACATTATTTTGACTCTTGATTTGGACTGACAGAATTTTTTAGTCTTGGAGAACTGTTTGATTTCCAGTGTTTACTTTGACACTTTGTTTCAGGTTCATATTGGTACAGCCATGTTTCCTCACCAGTGATAACACATTCCAAAACATCGTCTTGCCTCTCCAAAAGGTCTGGCAAACCTTGACTCTCTTTTGCTTTTGTTCACTGGTGAGCTCCTTTGGAACCATTTTTGCACACACATTTCTCATGCCAAGATTTTCCTAACTGTTTCTCTACGGACATTTACTTGGTCTGCTGTGCTTCTCACAGTAAGCTGATGATTTTGACACACAATTCGATTAATTTTTGCAATGTTTTTGTCAGTTCTGCTCCTTAATAGCCTCCTTGACCTCTCTTCATCAGTGATGCTTTCTCTCCCCTCAGAAATATGTTTAATCTATTTGTACACTGCCATTTTCTTCATGGCATTATCCCCATAAACTTGACCCCGATTTCCCTTCACTCCTGCAAAGTTTAACAAGAAATTTAATGTTTGTTGATTGCTCTAATTCAAGCCCGAACATTCTCGTGACAGCACACAGAAACACACAACAATAATAATGAACACCACTCAGCACCGCCACACATCTTCACGAACATGGCTGTGAGACACCTATACAACCAAAGTTATGAAACCTTGCCAAATTGTTTGTACAGTGCTGCCAACATAATCACATGGTGGCAAGTTCACAAACTTAATTGTCAGACCTCGTACAAGTAGAAAGATGGAGATGCTATTAGCAGAGATGGGGAAGACTCTGGAAAGAGCATATCTGAGTGGTGGGGGGCATTACAGACATTCACATTAGAGATGTTGGAGCTGAGATGACTGTTAGAAATACAAGTGAGGTCGTCGGATTGGCAGTTGAACAGATGAGCTGGGAAATTAGGGAAAATGTCAGCTGGAGAAATAGACATGAGAGGTGACACTATAAGTAATATTTAAAGCCTTGAGAACAGGTGAGTTCACCAGGAGTGATAGCTGTACAAGAGAAAGAAAGAGGACTGCACCCAGGACCCCCAGCACTGAGTGATGTGATCAGACTACACACAGAGCAGACAACACAGTTCTGGCCCTGGGTCTAGAAGGAATGTGGACCAGGATTCCCAGCTTGTCCTGTGCACAGGAATCCCCTGGACAGCATGTTAAGACTCAGAAAGTCTGAGGCAGAATGTGAGATTCTGGATTTATGACAAGGCTGGTGCTGCTGCTGGTTTTCCAGTCACACTTTTAGTAGCAAGAGCACGGCCAAGATTTCCACAGGGCTGTGCATCAGCCTCACCTGCAGGCTTGTCACATGAGCAATTCTTGTGCGAGGAATTCTCTTAGTCTGTGCGTCTGGGAGAATGCTCGGCATTTCTAAGAAACCCCACGAGCAATTCTGGGGTTCAGCCAGACCGGGAACTTCTGAACAGTGATGGAGCTCTGTGTGGGAGTGGTCTTCAGTATACTTTTAAAGGTCTTTTTTTTTTTCAGAAAGGGGAGGATATAAATATCATTTATTTTGAGACATGATGCTGGGAGTTAAATGTTGTTCTCTCTGCTGTGGGGTAGAGTCAGGTGGAAGATTTAGGAAGTGGGTCACAGGTGAGTTATATTTTACTAAACTACATTACATTTTATTAATTTCTGAAGGCTTGCTCTCTAAAACTATTCCCCAGATTGATTTCTTGGAACAAATAATGGAATCCAAATTTTTTCTAATTTACATATAAAGTATATATATATATATATATATATATATATATATATATATATATATATATAAGATATGATGTAATATCAGAGTCCAGTGCTGTTTGAGGAAGGTCACAGAATGAACAGGCTTGGGGCCACACAGCCAGGCACAGATGTCACTGCTCACACCACTGACAGCCTTGTGCTAGACACTGGACCCTGTGGCTAGGACTGCTATTGCTGCTGCTCCTGGACACTGGATGTTGTCACTGCCAAGTGCACTCTGCTCAGGTCCAGCCTCTGTGTCACCATGTCCTGGGTCAGAGTCCAGCATGTCGTCACCTGACTGGTGGAGCCTCACACTGTCTAGCTGCAGGAATGTTGGGAAAATGGTTTCCCTCTTTCATGCAGGGAGGTGGTCTGTGCTCCCACCAGGACTCTTTTCATGAGGAAAACTCCTAATGTAGCAAGAGAGGTCAGGTGCTGGGGGAGGGATGGGAAAAGAATGACACATTTCAATTCTTATAGCAAAGAACTGAGACTGGGACTTTCCCTGGTACTTTGTAGGCACTCTGGTTTGGCTGGAAAAACAAGTGACCAATAAATGACATCCAAGGTCGAGGTTTACTTGCTTACTCTTACTCTGAATTTCTTTGTGGGTTGTGGATGAACTTTTCCCTCCACTGAACCAAATGTCTGATTCTCAGACACCACCTGTGTGTCCTACATTCAACTCAATTCTGACATGACCCACCAGGAGTTAGCATCAGACCCCACATGTTCAGAGCTCTGCCCACAAGACTGCCCTCACTTCAAGTTAGGGGTCCTCTCCCAAGTTCATTGATTTGCTAGATCAACTCATAGAACTCAGGAAAATGCTGTGGTTACTATTACATTTTATTATAAAGGATGCAAGTGAGCAGACAGATGAAGAAGTACATGGGGTGAGGTCTGGAAGGGTCTTGAGCACAGGAGCCTCTGTCACCAAGTGGGAGTGTGTCACCCTCCCAGCATGTGGATGTGTTGACCAATTCAGAAGCTCTCTGAATTCTTTTGATTTAGATTTTTTTAAAAATGGAAGTTTCATGACATAGGCATGATTAATTAAGTTATTGCCCATTGGTAATTAAACTCAACCTCAGCCCCTCTCCCCAAGAGTCAGGGAGTGAGGATCAAAGTAACATCTCTCTAAATCATGGCTGGTCTTTCTGGGGAGCAGTCCCCTTCATGAAGCTACCCAGGACCCTTCAGCCAACAGTCACCTCATTGACATCCTAAAAACTCTTGTCACTCAGGAGATTCCAAGGATTTTAGGAGCTCTGTGAAAAAAAATGGAAACAAAGACCAATGTTTTCTTTTTTTAATTTTCCATAGGTCTTTGACTTTAGATCCATTCATAACAAAAGGACCATTGGCATATTACAGAGTCCCATTCAGTCATTAACAATTATTCCAGCCCATCATCCTATTGATGATATTTACATGGCCAATAAATTTACAAAAATCTCAACATTTTTAGTCAAAGGGAACATTCAAATGGACTACAATGTAATCTCAATGCACACCTCCCAGAATAGTTAAAATGAAAAAGTCAGACAAAATCAATTGTTGGCAAGAATTTAATTGTATCTCTCATGATTGATTCAAATACTTTGAAAAATTCTCTGGCCATAGATTCTAAAGCTAAACATTTGCTCATCCTATGACCTAGCATTTCCATTCCTAGTTATGTACCTAACAGACGTGCCATGTGTGTGCCAAAATACATGAAGAAATTGC
>PVJL010017812.1:0-17406 GCA_004026885.1 Lyroderma lyra
GGGCACCCGGGCCTGTGTGTGGTGGGCCCTGACCCCCGTACACGTACATCCCCCTCTGTCCCAGGCCCTGCCTCTCACACCACCCTCCTCTGCCCACAGGTCCCAGCTCAGCCCACAGCAGGCCACAGGCCCCAGGGCCACCTCCGCCACTGGCTGCACCGGCTGCACCGGCTGCAGGAGGCCCAAAAGAAAGCGAGAGAGCAGGGAATCAAAACTGATATCTGGGGCCAGCTGGGAGCCCAGATGTGGGAACCATCCCTTCCTTCCCACAGGCATCCAAGGTTGCCTTGAAGTCTCTGTCACATTCACCTCTTCCGCCTCCTCACCCTGGATCTGAAATGTATCACCAGTGAAGACCTGTGTGTCTGACCCCTGAGGCCCACCTGCAACCTGTCCCAGCATCTTAGATATTATTTATGCACCGACTATGTCCTCTGGATTATTGGTTCCAGATCCCTGTTTGTTTATGAAGCCCCCAAAAGAGGTTCATTCTTGCACTTCCCATACAATGTGTGAAAATCAACTATTTGTCTGTGACATTGACCTTGTTTATTTATATGTGATTGTATAAATGGCTGCATGACTGCATATGTGACTGTGGCCCTCTGAATATGTGTGTGTGATTGGGAGGAGGTAGGAAGGAGGAGAAGGGGGACAGGAAAGGGAGAGGAAGGGGAGAGAGAGAAAAGGGGAGACGAAAGGGGAGAGAAGGAGGGGTAAGTGAGGCAGGGAGAGAATATGAAAGAAGAAATAAATGAGGAGTGAAAGGGTTAGTAAGGATGGTTTCAGTTATACATAACGGAAGATTTCATTGCAGATGGCTTATATATCACTGGCATTTGGTACACCAAATAGTAGTGTCTAGAGGAGGCTGTGGCCAGGTGAGGGGAGTGGGGCAATGGCTTTATCATGAACCTAAGGTCTGTCTCTGTATTTCTAAGGATATGTATCAAATGTGTGTTTGTGGTTCACTCAACTAAACCTGTGGTTGTAAGCCTGGAAATCTGCTGGGAGGAAGACCACAAAAAGAGTTGTCACCCAAATGTCATTTAAGTTTTACTGTGGGTATTTTTCTTTGTAAACAATTGTGTTGGAGTTCCCTGGTGGTGTAGCGGCTTGAGGCTTCGGCGCTGGCGCTGTCAGCACTGCGGCCTGGGTTCGATTCCCAGCCAGGGAGCTACCCACATACAAAAAAAAAAACAAAACAATTGTGTCATTTATAGCTTCATTTCTTTTTTTTTTCTAATCTATATGCATTTTATTTCCTTTTCTTGACAGATTGTACTAGATAGAACTGCAGTGCTGTGCTGAATAACAATGGTGAGAGGGGACATCTTTGACTTCTTCCTGATCTTAGGAGGAAAACATTCATTTTCACCATTTAGTGTAATGTTAATTGCAGGGTTTTTGTAGGTGCTTTTTATCAATTTCAGGAACTTCGCTTCCATTCCTATTTTTCTAAGAGTTTTTTGTTTTTTCACAAATGGGTGTTGAAGTTTGGCAAATGTTTTTTTCTGCATTGATTAAGATAATAGTGTGATTTTTCTTCTTTCGCCTGTTTTGGTAGATTATATTGATTAGTTTTCAAATACTGAACCAGTCTTGCATCCTTGGAATGAACCCCAGTGGGGCATGCTGTATAATTCCTTTGATCTATTACTAAATTCTATGTGTTCATCTTTTGTTCAAGGGTTTTGTGTCTGTATTGATTACTTATTTTTGTGTGAGATAATCACCTCAATTTCTAAGCCCGTTGAGTTAGGGTTTGCTGTTACTTGCAGCCAAAAGCATCCTTAATGATATATATGGAAAGGAAAGGGAAGTTTCTCTTAAAGTTGAAGAATTCTGGCTGTATGGGATTGCTCTGCCTCCCCCATTCCCTGGGACTGTCATTGGTATGAAGCTGCAAAGTGTCCTTGTATTCATTCAGTATTCCACAGAGGGGGTTGGGGAATCGAGGAATCTGGGGCTGCCATCCAGGGAACAGACACTTCTGCCCACCCTCATCTACTTGTATGTGACACCACTATTTCTTCAAACCTCTGTTTCTTAAAGGTTTTACTGCAGGTCTTTCACATCTTCTCTGCTTTCTCATATTCACTATTCTATCATGTCCTTTCTCTTTCCAAAGAGATTATTACTCTGTGCTTTCCTTTACAGAAGCTGCCAGATAGAAATTCCTTGTCATCAGTACCTCTCTCCCCCCACCCCACCCGTCCCTTGCTCCCCTGTTATCGTGGATGAGCTGCCTTTCTTCCTAAATTGGGCCAATGCCTGAACATAGCCCCTCTTCTGTCATTCCTCCATAAATTACCCTTCTCTTCCCCTCTATTTTTCAAAGCCTCCTTTCTATAAGTACCTGCCCATTAGCAATCTCCCCTTTTATAAAACCCCTTTCTTACTCTATAATCTATTGTTTTCAATTGCCATTTTTCTCATGGTATGTGATACCGATAACTTTCTAAGTTGAAGGACTATTTCTTCACAGGTCAAGACTTTTGCCACCACGGCTGCTCCTTGCCATTGCCTACACATTTCATAAATCATATTTTTTTCTCATTACTATATTTGAGGTTATTGTTCAGATATGAAATCTCTATCTTGCAGATTCAGCTATTAAACTAGATTTTTCTAAGTTGGTGTCTTACACGTTAAATTTCACCCAACTCGCCCTTCCATCAGACTGTTGTTTTTTTCAAGTTATATCATATACACAAATCCCTGAGGCAAAACCTTTGGACCCCATGTGGCTTTCCATGGCCTCTTGGCTCTTTTGTTGCTTTGGAATGCAGTCAGAGTCGCTAGTGAAATTACAAAATTGATTAAAATCCTAACTGGCTCTTGTTAAACAAAGAGACTAACTGCTCCAAATAGAAACTACCTCAAACTTCCTTTCTACAAATACCTGCCCATCAGCAATCTCTCCTTCTATAAAATCCCTTTCTTTATCCATATTCTTATCTCCAACTATTTCTCTACCTCTCTTTTCCACTGGCTCCACATCCTTACCTACTCTATCCATACCCCTGACAGTTAGCTTCTGCCCCCAGAGTTCCACACAACACCAACAATCTCTTTGTAGCTAAATCTTGTGCTTGTTTCTAAAGTTCTCACCCCAGAAGACCTCTCAGCAACAGCTAACCCATTTCTCACTGACTCCTTCTTGTAACTGTCTCTCACTTTGACATTTGTGATATCACACTCTTCCTGTCTTTCTTCAGCTTCTGGCTGCTGCTTCTTAGTCACATTTACTGATTCTTTCTTCTTCCTACCTCTTAAATACTGCAACTTCTGGGGGTTCTGTTCTCAACTCTCACTTCTCTTCCTTCTTTATACTGTCTCTGGATTTACTTCAGACATTCCCTGTGGATAACCTGAAGCTGGAGACCACCCGTGGTAGCTGATTACCCTTGTATCTGTCCACTTAGTTTGGATTATGCTATAGAGACCAATGACCCTCAAATTTCACTGGCTTATAACAACAAAGGTTTACTACTCACTCATGCACTGACCATCTTGGGTAGCCTAAGTCTCAGTTCTTCATGAAATCCAAGATGAAGGTGCACACCTAGGATATGTCTGGTCTTAGAGTAGAGAGATAAGGGCACACAGGGGCTATGCACTGGCTCTTAGCGCTTCTGCCCAGATATGATACACACCACTTCACTTTCACCCCCATTTCATTGTCCCAAACAAGTGGCATAGCTAACTAAGCCTGAGGTCAATAGGGCAGAGATTTATAATTTCCTCCAAGAAATAGATTCCTCCCTTTGGAAGAGGAGAAGATGTTTGAATGATAAGGCAATCTCACACATCCTAAATTCACATGTCCAACTCTGATTTAAAAAACAGGGATGGGGAGTTCTACACCTGGTGGTGTAGTGGCTAGGTTTCAGCACTGTCAATGCTGCGGCCTGGGTTCTATTCCCAGCCAGGGAACTACCCACATTCAAAAAAAAAAAAAAAAAAAAAAAAAAAGGACAAATTAGCTTTATTCTTGTACACAGAAACCAGCTCAAGTTCAGGTCCAGACTAAACCACCTGATAAGCCAAGAGCAACAAAGACTCTGATTTTAACAGTTTCTTTGCCATCTTCTGAATAATGGTCCTAAGAAGGGGTTTGGCTAGTGGAAACCTCATTAGAAGTCACATTAGGTGGTGAACTTATTATACATCAAGTTGACAATGCACTGTAGAATTGTATGCCTGAAACCTATGTAATCCTTGCTAACAGATGTCACCCCAATAAGTCTAACAATAAAAATGAATTAAAAGAAAAAAAAAGCTAGTCCACAGGGCTGAGAAAGCAGCACTAGTGGGCTGCTCTCCATGGTTCTGAACATCACGTCTGCTAGAGCAGGGTGGTTTCGTTCATCCCTGGGACCCTGTTAACGTCTTCAGCACTTACAGATTGTTTTTACTTTTTAAACAAAATATTGTCGCATCCCATATGGTTGGAGAACAAACAGAACTATCCTATTATGTATGAAATGCAAATATTAATAGTCACAGTTCTAGATGTTACATCCTCTTAGCAATGTTCAGAGAAAGAAAAGGTACAGTATTACCATGTGTCTTTTTTTTTTCACTGAGGAAAATCTCTCCTAGGAGCCCTAGCAGATTTCCCTCCAAGTCCACATTAACATTCCATTAAAAATTGCAAATTCCCTAGCACTCCTCATATCCCTTACCCTGCTCCATAGCATGTAACACCTTCTAACATTTTTTTATGTTGTTATTTATTATCTGCCTCTCTCTGCTAGAATATTAAGCTCACCAGAGCAGGGATTCTTGTGTTTTGTTCACCACTGTGTCCCTAGTACTCAAAAGAGTGCCCTGCACATAGTAGGTGCGTATTCAATATTTACTAAAAGAATGCATGACTGTTTTATTGACCAGAACTGTGTCACATGCTTCAACCTAGATGATTCACTAGCAAGGGACATGAGAAAGCTATGATTGGCTCAGACCAAAGATGGTTCATTTCATAGAGTGAGGCTGAGGCCCACTTCCCCTAAAGGCTTAAGCCACAGCAAAGAGGACAGAATTTTTTCAAAATAAAAACTGTTGTGCCTCCAATACCTCCATATTATCTCCTCTCTTCCAGGCCTCCATAATCTATTATAGTTCTCCAATACCTATTTCATATTATCTCCTCTCTCCTTAAACCTCTAACTCCCACTTCAAGTATATGCTGAATCTGACCATTTCTCACTTTGTCCACTGCCCCCACCCTGGTCCTGTCTTCCTTCCTCCTCCCTTGGCCCTCCAATTGCCCCAAACCACCCCCCTACACACATAGTCTGTTGATTACATGCAGTCAGAGGGACGCTGTGAACAACTGAGTCAGGTCAGGTCCCTACCCTGCTCAGTGCCCCCTCCTGGTTCCACCTCACTCAGGGTAAAGGACAAAGTCCTTATATAAGGCCCCACATGACCTCCCACTGTGAGTTCTCTGACCCCATCTCTTCCCCTCTCCTCCCACCTCTCCACTCTAGCCACATAAACTCCTTGATATTCCTCAAATATTCCTTTGACCTGGCTGTTCCCTCTACCTGGAATGCTCTCCCCCCAGTATTGCCACTCAAGTCTTTGCTCAAATGTTTCTTCTTGGGGTGCCCCTGGCCACTCCATTCAAAACTGTTCCTACCTCACTCCCTCCTCCTTGCCTGCTTCTTCACTTCTCTCCAGGGCATGTATGGCTATGTGGCATTCAATCATATCATTCATTTTATCTGGTCTATTGCCTTTCTCCCCAACTGGAATGTCATATCTATAAGGACAATGTTGTTGTTGTTTTTTTATCTACTTTGTAAAATGTGCACTTGTTTCCCACCCAAATGTGAGTGGTATGACTTGTGTCACTTCTGGGTCAATGCTTTAAGGGTCAGTTCAAATTTCATCTCTTTTGCCCATGAGCAGAGATTGGCAAAGATCCAGCTATTAGCTGTTCTGTCAACCTGACTGAGGACAAGGACAAGCAGAGCCCCAAAGTGATCTGTGATGAGCATATGGTGTGAGAAAGAAATAAACCTCTGCAGGTGTAAGCCCCTGAGGGAAATGTTTTACTGCAGCAAAAACAGCCTGTCTTAACTGATAGGGTTTGTCACCATCACATTATGTGTCCATGAGGACACGTGTGTATAAGCCCCTTGGCAAAGAATCCAGCAATAGTAAGTGCTCAAAAAGGGGTAACTATTCTTGGAATTATTTTTATTATTACTACTATTACCACTATGACTTTTGAGTGTATTGACTCCAGTCAATCTAATCCATCCCTTGTCTCCTGGAAGTTTCCTCCCAGCTCCCCATAATCACTATTTTTTATTGAGATATAATTGATATTATATTAGTTTCAGGTGTACAACATCATGATTCAATGTTTGTGTATATTGCAAAATGATCAGCACAAGAAGTCTAGTTAACATCTATCACCACATGTAGTTCCAAAGATTTCTTTTTCTTGAGATTAGAACTTTTAAGACCTATTCTCTTAGCAACCTCCAAATATACAATACAGTATTAACTCTAGTCACCATGCTGTACATTACATCCCCACAACTTATTTGTTTGATACCTGGAAGTCTGTACCTTTTGATCCCCTTCACTCTCTTTCTTTCTCACCTCCCCCCACTCCACCAATCACCTCTGGCAGCCACCAATCTATTCTCTATATTTATGAGCTTGGTTTTTTATTTGTTTCTGTTTTCTAAATTCCACATATAAGTGAGATCATATAGTATTTGTCTTTGTCTGACTTATTTCACTTAGCACATGCCCACAAGGTCCACTCATGTTATCACAAATGACACGATTGTATTCTTTTTCATGGTTGAATAGTATTCCATTGAATATATTTACCACATCTTCTTTACCCATTCATCCACTGGTTACTTCCATATCTTGGCTCTTGTAAATAATGCTACAGTGAACAAGAGGGTACAGATATCTTTTCAACTTAGTGTTTTTGTTGTCTTTGGGTAAATACCCAGACGTGAAATTGCTGGGTCCATAATCATCTCAGTTCCCTGGAAATCTTCAGCCAATACCCAATTTCTCAGAGAAATCTGCTAAACCAGTTACATCTCCTAGGGGATATGGGAAGTTTTAGGGTAAAGTCACCATATTCACTTCCTATGACTGCTGTAACCAATTACCACAAGTACAGCAACACAAATGTATTCTCTTACAGTTCTGAAGGTTAGAAGACCCAAAGGAATCTTCAAGTGCTAAAATCAAGGTGTCAGCAAGGTTGATTTCTTAGGGAAGAATCCGTGTCCTTGCTTTCTCAGCCTCTAATGGCCATCTGTATTCCTGGGTTGTGGTCCTTCCCTCTGTCTTCAAAGAACATCACTCTACTCTCTGCTTCTGTCATCACACCTTCTTCTCCTCTACAGTCAAATCTCCCTCTGACTCCCGCTTATAAGGATATGCATTTCAATTTAGGCTTCACCCAAATAATCCAGGATAATCACCCCATCTCAAGATTCTTAACTAAACCACATCTACAAAGTCCCTTTTGCCAAATAAGGTCAATTTCACAGGTCCCAAGATTAGGACCTGAATATCTTTAGAGGTCATTATCAGTGTCCCACAGACAACCTTCCCTCTACCATTCCCAGGCTGTGTAAAGGCTAGATTTCTTGGATATCTGTGTCCTATCTGACTCTGTCATCCCTCAACCTGCCTCTTACCTAAGCTTTATAGCAATACCTCAGTATGTGTTCTTCTTTTAGTAATAGGAAAGTTGACTTTTCGCCAGGCATATGGCTAACCTGAGTCAAAACTCACCTTTATGTGTGCCCACCTATAGCTAAGTTTGATATACACAGCAGTATCATGGGGCACTTCTGGGAAAGACTCTTAAAGGGTAAGAAATTCTCTTCTTCTTCTGTCCCTCTATCCCATTTTTCACCTGTCTCCTGGGACATGAATGTGAAGGATGGAGCGCAAGCAATCATCTTGAACCATGAAGAGGAACACACACATTGATGAAGGAGCAACAATATAGAAGGAGCCTGGGTCTTGACACTGGAGCCCCAGAGAGCTTGGGCTCCACTTCTTTTCATATAAGAGAGAAAAATACTCCTCATGTATGATAAAACTCAATACTAACTTGTGGTAGGCAGAATAACGACCATCCCCCAAAGATGTCTATGTTCTAATCCTCAATCCCCGTGAATATGCTATGTTACATGGCAAGGGGGACTTAAGGTTGCAGATGAGACAAAAACTGCTAATCAATTGACCTCAAATAAGGAAATTACCCTGGGTTATCTGGGTGAGTCCAATGTACCCAAAAGAGGGGGCAGAAGAGGAAGTCAGAGGCAGAGAGAGATTCGAAGATGCTACATTGCTGGCTTTGAAGAAGGAAGGGCCCACAAGCCAAGGAATGCAAACAGCCTCTCGAAATGAAACTATTATAGAAAATGCGAGAACAGTGGATTGTCTCCCGGAGTTTACAGAAGGAACGCAGCCCTGCCTGGTGTTAGCCTAATGAGACCTATATTGGATTTCTGACCTCCAGACCTATTGATAATAAATGTGTGTTGTTTTGAACCACTAAGTTTGTAATTATTTGTTATGGTACTAATAGAAAAAAACCAATGGATAATGAATCCAGGCTTCTTCCCCCAATCCAATTCTTTCTGTGTCTTTAAGGCCCTCAATTAATAATAATAATAATAACAACAACAACAACAGCACTAACAGGTAACATCCTGAGCACTTTCGTGTACCCGACACCGTCTCAGCATGCCACAAACATGGAAAGCCTTGAAGACAAATATGGGAAAAGACAAAAGGCTGAACATCAGCAAGCTGAACACCACCTCAAATATTAGGGTATGAGCAGCACCATGAATTCAGAGAAAGTAAAATGGAAGAAAGAATAAAAACCAAGTGCACAATAGAAACTAAAACGATTATTATTAATGAGAGAAGATCAAACTAAAGCGGAAAATATACAATAGAAAGGATCCACAAAGCTAAATATCTTCTAGCGTTAGTAATTTGAAAAGACTGCAAGGAAGGGCTGATAAATGTTGCCTCCACTGTGATATTTTTTGTTCCATTAGATACATCTGGATGTAACCGGTTCTGTGCAGTCACATGGCACCTCCCCTCCATCCTGCTTGACCTCGCACACACAGATGCTGCCATTCCTCACCCAGGGCACATCGACATGGAAGAGCGTTCAGGCCTTTGGTTCAAACAGCGTGCTGCTATTGAATTCTTAACCGTGGAAAAAGTTCCTCCAACTTTTTTGAAATTTTTAAAAAAGAAGGTGAGGATTTCTTCAAGTCGATCATGACAGGTGATGAGACTTGGGTCCATCATGATGACCCCGAGAATAAAAGGCAGTCCATGGAATAGTGCCGTAAGGGATCACCTCCGCCAAAAAAATTTAAAACTCAGGCCTCACCTGGAAAGGTCATGTTGTCTGTTTTTTGGCGTGAGCCCTTCCATTTCAAAGTGCCCTGGGCGAAAAATGGAAGCATCTGTGTGTGCGAGATCAAGCATGGAGACACCATGTAACTACACAGAATTTGTTATACCCAGACATGTCTAATGCACCCATTCCCAGTTGTGGCATGCACACCCCAGGGGCATGTGCTGGACCTTTCAGGGATACGCGAATAACCATCAGCAATTGTGAAAAAACAAGTAAAGTTTAAAAATGCAAAATGTTAGTTACGGAATAATAAATGTTAAGTTTGAATCACTGTTAATGGAGACACTTCAAAATGAGATCACTTCAGTGAATGATGATAGGTGAGGGCGTGGCTACGAACCCTTCCCCAAAACTGCTCTTCTACCAATCATTACACAGTTTCAGAACAATCCATTTGTGACGGTTCTAGAACTTCCCTGAACACATAAATACATCCGTAGCCAGACTGTTTGATCAATTTAGTTATTCACTGAGTAAAAAGTAAGTGTGTTGTCTTAATCGTGATTCTTTTCAAGTAGTTTTTTTGTGGGGGGTTTTTTAAATTCATTTTTATTGTTAGACTTATTGGGGTGACATCTGTTAGCAAGGATTACATAGGTTTCAGGCATACAATTCTACAGTGCATTGTCAACTTGATGTATAATAAGTTCACCACCTAATGTGACTTCTCTTTCCATCACCTTATATTTAGCTTCCCCTCCTCCTCTCCCACCCCCCCTTTCTCCCCTCCCTAACCCACTCGTCCCCAAATAAATGTTAAACTATTGATTGCGTCCATGGGTTATTTGTTTCTTCATTTCTTTTTTCTTGCTTTCAGTTTTATATTCCGCATATGAGTGAAGTCATACAGTTCTTTGTTTTTTCTGTCTGGCTTATTTCACTAAGCATGATGATCTCCAGGTCCATCCATTTTGTCACAAATGGCAATATTTCATCTTTTCTTACAGCTGAGTAATATTCCATTGTGTAAATGTACCACAGCTTCTTTATCCAGTCATCTGTCGCAGGCACTTTGGTTGTTTCCATGTTTTGGCCACTGTGAACAGTGCTGCAATGAACATTGGGGTACATAAGTCTTTGTGGACAAAGGTTTTCAGGTTTTTGGGTAGATCCCCAGAAGGGGGATTGCTGGGTCCAATGGTAACTCCATTCCCAAATTTCTGAGGAACCTCCACACTGCCTTCCACAGTGGTTGTACCAGTTTGCACTCCCACCAGCAGTGTGCCAGAGCTCCTGTTTCTCCACATCCTCTCCAGCACTTGTTATTCCTTGTCTTGTTGATAACAGCCATTCTAACAGGTGTGAGGTGGTATCTCATTGTGGTTTTGATTTGCATTTCCCTGATAGCTAATGAGGACGAGCATTTTTTCATATGTCTGCTGGCCATTTGTATTTCTTCGTGGGAGAAGTGTCTGTTTAGTTCTTCTGCCCACTTTTCAATTGGGTTGTTTTTTTGTTTCAAGTAGTTTTTTTAATTTAATGTTTAAATACTTGATCATTATCAACATTTAACTGCTATGAATATTGTAAAATTATATCTGTGGTTTGTACTTTTAGTGTAGTCATTTTTCTTTCCTAACTTATTACCTCATTTCCACTATTTTACATTCAGATAGGCACTGAACAAAAGTGTCAGTATTTAAAAACAGCTCTTTTAAAAACAAGGGGTACAAGTTATAGAACTGGGTTTAAAGGGGGTACACAAGTGAGAAAAGGTTGGGAACCCCTGGTCGAATGTTACAAAAAAATATTACAGTGGAGGCAAAATATATCAGCCTGCCCTCATAATAAAACTGCTGCAAGTATCTTAAAACTGATAAAAAGAAAAGACTATATCCATGACCAATATAAGTAATTTTGAAAAAAAAAAAAAAAAAGCAAACTTCCTTTACAAGCCTCCAAGCTAGGGGCTACCACTATCTTCTACGTGAATTATCCCCACGCCCCACCCTAAGGAGCTGAAGTTCCCGGAGAGTAAGGGTGACCCGCCCGTTCCTGGAGCACGGAAGTGGCGGCCCTCGGATTCGAACACCAGCCCCGGCACTCCGGAGCCCGCTCCGTGACTCGCCGTGCGGGGGCGCCACCTTCCCGAGCCCGTTCAGCCTCCCCTCACCCGTCCTGCTACCCGAGAAACACCCCTCCCCCTCTCAGGGTTTAGCGTAGGGTTTCCACCGCCCAGCCGCAGGGACACTTGGGCCAAAGCTGTTCCAGACCCCAAGCGTTTCCTTCTGAAACTTCATTTGCGTTTCTCTTTCGGTCTCAACCACGACCCGGCGCCTCCCCCTGGCCTGGCTCACCTCTGAGGTCCTGGGGGCCGGGTCCGGATTTGGAGCTGCATTCCTGCCCGACCTGTCTCAGTGGAGGGGCGGCTTGCTAAAGGCCCCCAGCCGCCGTGCATCGCCCGGGAGCTCGTAGGAAATACAGAACCTGAATGCTCCCCCAGCCCCACTGAGGAGCCAGCCGTATTGAACAAGACCCTCCCACCCCCAACCCCACCCGCAAGTGCTCTGCATGCAGCGTAGTGAAGATTGAGTACCTCCGGCCTAGACCCCAAGGGGCCCCTGGGACCCAGGGAGACTTGGACACAAGGCCCCTCACCTGGGGCAGGTGTCTATGAGAAAGTGGTCTTCAGCCCTGCCCTAAAGTTAGGTGGAGAAGTTCAAGTTCATTCCCAGCATTTGGGTTCCAGGCACTGACTTACGAGGTTCCTCCTGGGACCCCTAGAGAGGCCCCTCACTCGTGGAATTTTTTTTTAATCAGGAAAATAATATAAAATTAATGTTATAGGAGCTGAGCAAATTGAGGTATCAATGCAGAAAATTCTAGATGTACTAAACAGCCAGTGACACCAGAAGCCTCAGAAGCCCTTTGCTTCATAAACTCCAGTGTATGTCAGGGTCACCAGGAGGGCGTGTGAAAACTCAGATTGTCGCGTTCTCCGCCCCTAGAATTTGCCATTCAGGAGGACTGGGGTGGCTCTGAGAATTTGCACTTCTTTTTTTGGATTAATTTTTAAATTTATTTTTATTGTTAGACTTATTGGGGTGACATCCGTTAGGAAGGATACGACAAGTTGATAATGCACTGTAGAAGTGTAGGCCTGAAACCTAGAATGTGCATTTCCAACAAGTTCTGAGGCACGCCAACGCTGTGGCTGCTGGCACCACACTTTGAGAACCGCTGTTTCCACACCACACAGTTCACATTAAGGGTCACATTAGCCCTTAAGAAATAATCCCATTCAGTGACATCATGACAGAAGTGACCTTAATGAATTCTGATGATCCAGTGTAAATGCAAGTACTGATCTGAGTATTTTCTTGTATGTAGGGAACAGGCTTAGCATTTGCATTTAAATTGTGTGCCCCCTATAATATAATGTTGTTTATGTTCAAGTGCCGCCCTGATCGAGACAAACGCTTTCTTTTTGTCTTCTAGGGGCAATTTCACGTGTAACCAATCTCCTTGTCATGGTCTGGTGAAAAATGTCGACTCAAGGTTGTGAAAAGAGGATTTTTTTTCTTATAATACGAATCAAAATATATCAGTGGATTAAAAAAAATAACAAACCTGCTATTCTTCCCACTGTATTCGGAGTCTTTTGCAATACCTCTGTTAGAACTCTTCTCACGCTGTGTTTGAATTATTGATTTACTAGCTGCCTTTCTCAAGGGCTCATGGGTTCCTCAAGGGCAAGACATTTCTTCCATTTGAAAAAAAAATGTGTAATAAAGAGATATTTATTTTTTCTACTATTTGTCCAGTTTGTGTTAATAAACAGGGAGGAAATTGTTTCTGGAGGAAGATTTCATGTGTGTGCTCACGCGGGCATATCAGCATGGAGGTTTTTGGGGGGTGTAGGGTTGTGGGGGTGCTCTCTAGGCCTGTGTATCAAGCAGGTGTTGCACTAGGCTGACCAGTCGTACCATTTTCAATGGGACAGAAAACAATGGTGGTCAGCCTAGCCTCACTGGGCTAAATTCAAGGTGTCAGCAGAGTGACCATACGCACCGTTTTAAATGGTACAGTACCTTTGCTTTCTGTCCTGTTTCAAAGGGTGCGTCTCATCAGCCTCGTCTACACTCAATGGGTACAGTTCTCTAGAATTCTCCAATGAGATTCAGTGACCATCAGTGGCTGACTGTGTGAATGGGGGTCCCTCTCTGCCACACCCATATGTGTGTCCCTGGATTGGGGAATGCTGTGATCCCTGTGGGTTCTCTCTGATGCTGGTCGTGTGCTGTGGCCCAGGGGGTCCCATGTTCCTGTCCCTGGGTCGGTCTTCCTGACAGGGTCTCCTTGCTATCTCATGTCACCATCCATATCGGAAGCTCAAAGCTCTCCTGGGTGAGTGGGGCTGTAGATGGCTGCATTCAAGCGTGCTACACTTGCCTGTTTCCACTCCTGAGTCAGGGCCCTTGCAGAGCTGGGAGGGCGGGGGCTCTGTGTCAGTGAGGTCAAGGAGGACCGCTGGGAAGTTAGCGGCTGGAGATTAGATTTCATGGGATCAGGGAGGAAAGGAGGCAGAGAGATCCAGGTCTGGTCTGGAGCAGGGTCCAGGGTCTCAGAATCATTCTAATAGTCATAATAACTCCTGTTTGTTGAGCACCTACTATGTGCTGGGCACTATATTTCATGCTTTATATATATTTATATTTATGCTGTTTTATTCAATATTACACATAAATGTATTATATTCATAAATAACAATTATGTGGTTTATGGTTGTATTTTATTATATTGCTATAAATTACATTATAATATAAAGTGATTTTATATTACCATTTTCTATTTGTATTATCCCATCGAAAGTAGGAGGAGACCGAAGCTCAAAGAGGTGAGTTCGTTTGCTCAAGGTCACACAGTAAGCAAGGTCACTCAGCAAGTGACAGCCAAAATTTGAACCCACCTCCATGTTTCCAGCCTTTGGCTCTTAACCAGTGTCACTGCCCTGGTCAAGATGGAAGACAACAACTGGGGGACCAGTCAGGAGCAGGGTGAGCCAAGTCACCTTGGAGAACAGCAAACTGCTGATGTTGTGCTGGTTTGCATTCACGGAGCCCTTACTGTCTGCAAGGCCCCGTGCTCAGGGCTCTCGTCGTAATCACGACGGCAGACGCTCCCGTGGCACTTGGCGAGCACCCTGCTGTAAGTGCTGGGACGTGGATGACTTCACGTGGTCCTCACAGCAGCAGCCCGAGGTGGGCACCACGGCTGTCCCCATGCCCAGGTCCAAGCAGATGCAAAAACTCAGGGAGGAGCCAGGATTTTGTCCCAGGCCGCCTGGCTCCACAGGCTGTTCCTTTAACCCCTGAACTTTCTATTATCCCCTACCATCTTCAAAACATCCTACAGTGTAAGAAGAAATAGTATTCATTTCACAGATGAGGAAACGGAGGTCCACACTTGGACTCACCCACAGAGCCACAGACTTGCACTACTGTCTGTCACAGCAGCTCATCCACACTCCGGACCCTGTTCTCAGCCGGCAGGTGTCCAGGAACTCGGAAGGGGCACTGGCCGGGCTCCCGGACACCAGGGCCCTGCCCGACCCTGAGACCCCAGCCACCCGCCTGTGTTCTTTCCCAATTTTTCCTTTGGCTTAGTGTCATTTCTGTTTGCCAGCTGGTGAGTGCTCATTGCATGATACAAGAACTGTCTGTTTTTCCCCAGATTAGGTGTTCGTTTGTTTTTTACGCTACAAAAGTTTTAAAGTTTTATGTATTTCAATAGATACTCTTTATTGTAGATCCAAGATTTCCGACCTGTTGGGACATCTGCCTCCTCCGGAGTGGCGGTAGCGGGGGAGGGGCGGCTCGTCCGTCCCTCTCCCGCTCCTAGGCTTCATCCTTTTGGGGTTAGGGGGTTGTCTGATACTTTCCTGTCCATTTGTAACTACTCTTTATAGAATGATAGCTATTTGCCTCAAGCTTTTTGTACATGGTTTTTAAGTGTTACACAAATAGGTCTGCTTCATTAAATAGAATCTGGGCTCCCAACCTTGGTTAGGAAGCTCTGCTCCCCAGGTGAGGGGGTCAAAGGGGGACTCCTTCCTATCTCTGCCCTGCCCTTCCCCTCCAGGGCCCCTGTCTCCTTACCTCTGCCTTCTTTCTTGGGACCTGCCCAGCCTGGAGGCCCAGCCCCCCACCCCGCCCCCTCCCTCGGCCCTTCCTTCCGTGGAGGGGCGGAAGGTTGTTCTGCCCTTTTCAATTCTCTAAGAGCTCGCCCTACCTACCCCTACTAGCCCTGTGGCCCTGTTGCCCTCGAGTCCTGCTAAGGCCTTTATAATGCTGTTTGCCACATAAACTCTCGAGCTGCTAAGGTTTACACAAACGTGTCCGTCTTGCATTTATCGGCCGGGGGGTTTGCTATCTGGGTTAGGAAGGTCTCCCAGCACCTGGAGCGGGTGGGCGCCCTCCCCGTCCCTCTCCAGGTCCTTATCTCGCAGCTTCTCCCTTCCCACAGGTCAGGCGCATAAAAGTGCGCAGGGGCGCGGCCCCCGCCGTGTCATCATGTCTCTGCTGTGCCCACTGCTGCTGGTGCTGGCCCTGGTGGCCGTCCCTGGCGTCCGAGGCGCCTGCCCGGTGCCTGCCGACCTCAAGAACCCGGACGGGACCCGGACGTGCGCCAAGCTCTACGACAAAAGCGACCCCTACTACGAGAACTGCTGCGAGGGCGCCGAGCTGGCGGTGGAGCCCGGCACCGACCTGCCCTTCCTGCCCTACAGCTGGACGAACGTCATCTCCTCGCTCGTGGTGGCCCAGCGCTGCGAGCTGACCGTGTGGTCCCGCCGCGGCAAGGCCGGCAAGACGCGCAGGTTCACGGCCGGCTCCTACCCGCGCCTGGAGGAGTATCGCAGGGGCATCTTCGGCCACTGGTCCAACGCCATCTCCTCCATCTACTGCAGGTGCCCTCCCGCCCCCAGCCTGGGGCGTGCATCCGCGTCCAGAGCTCCGAACCTAGCACCCAGGCCTCAGCCCCCCACCCACCCACCCTCTTTGCTGGTCCAGACCTCTGAGCCCCTGACCCCACTGGGAGTCCCTAGGGCAGTGGTTCTCAACCTTTAATCCAGTTCCTCATGTGGTGGTGACCCCCATACAATTATTTTCGTTGCTACTTCGTAACTGTCATGTTGCTACTGTTATATATCGTCATGTAAATATCTGATATGTGTTTTCCCATGGTCTTAGGTGACCCCTGTGAAAGGGTCATTCGACCCCCAAAGGGGTCACAACCCACAGGTTGAGAACTACTGCCCTAGAACTAGTCCTGGAAGCCCCCTTTCTCACCTGCACGCCCTCCCCATGCCCATGCCCCTTGGATCGCTCAGACCCAGTTCTGGGATTCCCAGACTCAGAAGCTGAGCCAATCCACCCCCCTCCATTCTGGGAGCACCCTGCTCCAACGTTCCCGGATCCCCACCTGCCTACCCACCCACAGCTGCACTCTTCAGGGAGGGCCAGCTAACTCCGGAATTGCCAAGCCTAGCCTGGGGGTGGGGAGCCACGGACCTTCTTACCTTGGAGCCCGCAGAACCAAAGCCAGTCGCCCCTGCCCCCCAAATGATCAGATCCTGGAGCTCCCAGACCCACCACTGTGTCTCCCAGACCTCCAGACCCCAGACCTAGTTATAGTAATATCCTATCTAGCCCTCATGCCCCCCACTCACCTAGACCCTCTAGATCAGACTCAGCCCTAGAAACCAGCCCCCAGAACCCCTGTTAAGGCTCTGGAGGCCCCAGACCCAACTTTGAGGTCCCTATGCCCACCCTTCACTCATGTATCCAAGCTCACAGACCCTGGGATCCTAGATCTAGCCAGCCACAGCACCCTCCAAAACTACCCCACCTGCCCTTCTGACCCTGAGAGCTCTAAGAGCCCCAACTCCAAACTCCGTGAAGTTGGAGCCCAGCCCCAGTCCCCCACCTCCTCTCAGGCTTCTAGAACCACCC